>JAOWBW010000227.1:953423-1148505 GCA_026119855.1 Campanula takesimana
TTATGCCATGAATCAACAACAAGCTACCGATGATCCATCCGTTATTGGAGGTATTGTTTCTGTGTCTAATGTGAGCGCACGAGCGTTAGTAGATCCAGGATCATCTCATTCATACATTTCTGTGCAATTTGCTTCCATTTTAAATGCTGCATTCGAGTCTTTACCGTACGTGATAGAGGTGTCGACCCCTATAGGAGAATGCTTGATTTCTGATCGAGTCTTTCGTGCTTGTGATGTGGTTATTTGTGGTCGAGTCCTTTGTGCGGATTTGGTAGTTCTTCCTATCCAAGACTTTGATGTCATTTTGGGTATGGATTGGTTGAGCAAGTTTCATGCGTCCGTTGATTGCCGTAAGAAAACTGTTACTTTTTCTATTCCCGATGTGCCTAAATTTGTGTTTGAGGCTAGTCCTTTGAGTAGAAAGGTTCGCTTAATTTCTTTTATGAAAGCGAGAAAATTATTGCATAGTGGTTGTGAGGGGTATTTGGCTAGTGTTCTTGATACTAGGAAGGAATCCCCTAATTGGATAGTGTTCGGGTAGTAGTTCGGGAATTTCCCGATGTTTTCTCTACCGAGTATGTTATGCCTCCCGATCGTGAGATTGAGTTTTGTATAGACCTTTTGCCGGGTACGGCTCCGATTTCGAAAGCGCCTTATAGGTTAGCTCCCGCTGAGTTGAAGGAATTAAAGGTCCAATTGCAAGAGTTGCTTGATCGAGGGTTTATCCGCCCTAGTGTTTCCCCGTGGGGAGCACCGGTTTTATTCGTGCGGAAGAAAGACGGTTCCTTGAGATTGTGCATAGATTACCGGAAGTTGAATCAGGTTACGGTGAAGAATAAGTATCCTCTACCCCATATTGATGATTTGTTTGATCAGCTTCAAGGTCCGTTGTTGTTTTCCAAGCTTGATTTGAGGAGTGGGTACCATCAGTTGAAGGTTCGATCGGAGGATATTCCGAAGACTGCTTTTCGCACTCGTTATGGTCATTATGAGTTCTTGGTTATGCCGTTTGGGTTGACGAACGCGCCGGCCGTATTTATGGATTTGATGAACCGGGTTTTCCATCCTTATCTTGATTCGTTCGTGGTAGTCTTCATCGACGACATTCTTGTTTATTCGAAATCTCGAGAGGAGCATGAACAGCATTTGAGGACAGTTTTATCCGTTCTTGCGAGGGAGAAATTATTTGCGAAGTTTAGTAAATGCGAATTTTGGCTCGAGAAGGTGTCATTTCTGGGCCATGTGATTTCTAAAGATGGGATTTCGGTGGATCCGTCTAAGATTGAAGCTATAGTAGATTGGAAGAGACCCGAATCAGTGACAGAGATTAGAAGCTTTCTTGGTTTAGCCGGTTATTACCGAAGATTTATTGAGGGATTTTCAAGGATTGCTACTCCGATGACTCAGTTGACCGGAATAATGTTCCGTTTGTGTGGACGAGAAATGTGACAAGAGTTTCGAGGAATTGAAGAAGAGGTTGACTACCGCACCGATCTTGACTTTGCCTAATGGGAGCGATGGTCTAGTGATTTACAGTGATGCTTCGAAAGAGGGTTTGGGTTGTGTGTTGATGCAGAATGGAAAGTAATCGCGTATGCTTCGAGGAAGTTGACCCCTAGTGAACAGAATTACCCCACTCATGATATGGAGTTGGCGGCCATAGTCTTTGCGTTGCACAAATGGAAGCACTACCTTTATGGGGCGAAGTTTGAAATTTTTACGGATCACAAGAGTTTGAAGTACCTATTCTCTCAGAAGGAATTGAACAACCGACAGCGCCGATGGATGGAATTGTTGAAGGATTATGATTGTACGATTTCTTATCACCCGGGAAAGGCGAATGTGGTAGCCGATGCGATTAGTAGAAAATCTTATGTGGCTTCAATGATGGTCCGTGAATGGAAAATGCTTGAGGATGTTCGAGATTGGTCTCCTCGTGAATCGAGACATGGGGCTATTTTTGCGAATATTAGGGTGTCTCCGACCCTAATTCAGAGGATAAAGGAAGCTCAGAAAGAGGATCCCGAGTTGGTGAAGATAATGGGTAAATTGAAGGAAAAGAATTTCGAGGATTTTTCATTGAACTCGAGTGGAGTTTTGACTTTCCGTGGTCGTTTGTGCGTACCCGATGTTGGTGGAATAAAGAGGCAAGTTTTAGATGAGGGTCACAAATCGAGGTATACTATTCATCCGGGTAGTACGAAGATGTATCAGGATTTGAAGCAACAATTTTGGTGGATTAATATGAAGAGGGAAATAGCCGAGTATGTTTCGAGGTGTTTAACTTGTCAGCAGGTCAAAGCCGAGCATCAGAAACCCGCGGGATTACTTCAGCCGTTAGAGATTCCCGAGTGGAAATGGGAGCTTGTGACTATGGATTTCGTTACGGGACTACCTCGTACCCGTAGGAAGTATGACAGTGTTTGGGTAATAGTGGATAGATTGACCAAGAGTGCCCATTTCTTGCCTATTGATATCAGATATTCGATGGAGAAGCTTGCGACCCTTTATATCGTTGAGATCGTTAGATTGCATGGAGTTCCGGTTAGCATTGTGTCAGATCGAGACCCGAGGTTCACTTCTAGATTCTGGAAGGCATTTCAGGAAGCTTTGGGTACAGATTTGCGATTCAGTACTGCTTTTCATCCTCAGACCGATGGTCAATCCGAGAGGACTATTCAGATTCTTGAGGATATGTTGCGAGCGTGTTCGATAGACTTATCCGATTCTTGGGATTCGCACCTACCGTTAGTGGAGTTCTCTTACAACAACAGTTATCAGGCTAGTATCGAGATGGCACCGTTTGAGGCTTTGTATGGAAGAAAGTGTAGATCGCCTATTTGTTGGGATGAGGTTGGTGAAGCGAAAGTTTTGGGTATTGATTTGCTTCGGGATTCAGTTGAGAAAGTTAAAGTTATCTGGGATAGATTGAAGACAGCTCAGAGTCGACATAAGAGCTATGCAGATAACCGAAGGCGAGATCTTAGCTTTCAGACCGGTGATTTGGTGTTCTTGAAAGTGTCTCCAAAGGTGGGTATTCGTAGGTTTGGGAAGAAAGGCAAATTGGCTCCGAGGTTTATTGGTCCGTTTGAGATTTTGGGAAAGGTTGGACTTCTGGCGTATCGACTCGCGTTACCGCCATCTTTAGACCGGTTGCACAATGTGTTCCACGTTTCTATGCTTCGGAAGTATGTTCATGATCCGTCTCACGTGTTACCGAGTGTACCGGAGGATATTGAGCCCGATATGACTTATGAGGAACGACCGGTCCGGATCCTAGATTTTAAAGTTCAAGAGTTGAGGAGCAAGAGCATCGCGTTGGTTCGAGTTCTTTGGAGGAATCATAACATCGAGGAGTCGACGTGGGAGCTCCGAGATGAGATCGAGAGGAAATTTCCGTGGCTTTTTGTTTAAGGTAAGTCTCGTTAAAATTCGGGTCGAATTTTCTTTAAGGGGAGTGAATGTCACGACCCGAAATCTAGGCTCCATTTTATTAGTAATTAAATGATTTTTATTTAATTATTTGCTTAATTATTTATTTAAATTATTATTTATTTAAATATTTATGTGTGCATTTTATGTGTTATAATAATTATGCCTAGCATTTTAACTGGGTCATTTGTGCTAGTGTAAAAGTGTTGAGTCTTATTAGTTAGTGGGGAGTTTAAATTGAAGAGGTAGTATTGGGGGAGGGTCCTTTTTGTAACATTTCAAACATTTCTTCATCTTCCCCCTACTTCCCTCACCTCCCTCACCCTACTCTTTCACCTCACACTCCACCTCCCTCTCTCTCCCTGGAAATCTCTCTCTCTCTCCAAGCTTTTGGTAAGTTTTCTTCCTCTCACTTCTCTCTTCATTTTCTCCTTCTTCCTCTCATTATTATTCATTTCTTAAAACGTGAACATTGTTTAGATCGTCGATAGGATCGCGTAGAGCCAAAAAGAATTGAAATCCATCAACTTTGAGAATTTGCAAGTAAGTTACTTTTCCCCCATTTTTATGCTAAAATGTTCATATCATGTTTATATGATGTTTGGTGTGTTATATTTGAAGTTTGGTTGAGTTTGGAATTAATTTGGAATTTATTTGGTTTTTGGGTTAAAAATGGTGAATATGTGAATGTTGGGTTTAAATCTTGTTTTGGGTTGTTAGATGGTGTTGTTTAGGTTCCCTTGATGTTTAGATGTTGTTTTAGTACCTTGGAAACTAGTTTGAAAGCTTTGATTTTGAGCATTTAGTGAAGGTTTGGGTTTTGGTCCGAAAATGGTGAAACCAGGAAGAATCTGGGCATGGTTCTTCTGGCACGGTCGTGCTCCTTTATTTGGCACGGTCGTGCCACATTCACTTTCCCACTCGTAATGGTTGGCACGGTCGTGCTCCTTTATTTGGCACGGTCGTGCAACAATTCCCTTTCCTCCCGTCATGATTGGCACGGTCGTGCCACTCTCTTAGGCACGGTCGCGCCAAAACTACCTTCCCTCTCGAAATGTTTGGCACGGTCGTGCCACTTTCTTAGGCACGGTCGTGCCAAGCTAGAATTCTGGTATATTCTTCCCTTTTCTTCTAAAAATTGTTTCCTCCATAACTTTCTCATCCGAACTCCGTTTAAGGCGAATAAACTATCATTTTAAAGCTCTCCTTGAGCTCTTCGAGATGAGTGAATAGTTTTGCTTGTGTGCTTGAGTTAACTGGATCCTTTGTGATCAAATGTGATAAGAGATTGGTGTTATTATTGTGGAAATTATTAGAGCACCTTAATTGGTTATTGTTAGTGCATTTCACTTTCTTGGTGACTTCTTGGTATGGTTCCCTACTTTGGAACCTTAAGTTGTTTATTCATACTAGATTATTATTACTTAGTATTTATTTGGAAGCCCAGCTGGCATATTTGTTGCATCGGGCGATGGGAAGGATTATAATGGCAAAGCCAAGTCCATTATAATGTTGACCATTGTTTTGCCCTTACTATACCCCTTCTCCAGATTGGCCTTGGAAAGGATAAGTCAGCGTTCCTTTGTGAATGCATCTGGCTAACGGGCATGACTTTGTGTCATGGTCCTTGTCCCTTGTGACACTTTTATGTTATTGGTTCCGGTACCGGGGTTTTCTCTTCGGCTTTCATGCTATTATGAAGATGATGATTAGTTGATTATTGAAGCTGCACAGCGATCCTTTATTTGGATGTTCCGGTTTGGAAAACCTTGGCTATATCCTTTGTTATGTGTTTATTTCCGCTGCTATCTGTTAGGTGATAAATGCTATGTGCTATGCGATATTTATCATTGCTTATTGCTTCTTGCATCGTAGCATGTCATGTAGTTGCATTAGTAACTTATTGAGATTTATCTCACCCCCTTTTCTTTTATCTTTGTTTTTCCTTAACCCCCCCAGGTGCTAAGGAATAGTCTCGCTGATCACGAGATAGAGGACGTCGAGTGTGGAAACATTCTTTTGGGGAAAGTTGTATAGGTTGGTTTACATTATATAAATGTGTAACCTTTTGGGGTATTTGTACCAAACAATGACGTCACTAAGAATTATATATTTTTATTTTGTTGGGCATAAACTTGTGGAAGTTTATGATTGTTGTATTTAGTCTTTATCAAACTTGGTTTTGTAAAACTTTGGATTATCACCTTTTGGTATCAAATGGAATTTTTAACTTCGGTATTTTGAGTTTTGGTTTTAGAGTCGACGTCCAGATCGCGGTCCCGGGGCCCGCGGGGTCCGGGGTCGCGACACTAACCCTTGATGCCTTTGATTTTGCAACCTTGAATTCGATGGAGGCTTGAAATCTTGATCACTAACAAAGCAAGAATCACGAACTATGAAGATGATAAGTTTCACCCTCTAGCGGTATCCACACCACGAACGAATATCAAGAACACTTGATCTTGGTTGCTAGACCAAATTATGAAACACGCTTTCACAATTGTAAGAACTATATGGAATTATGAATATTCTTGTTCTTCACTTTTGGGATCTTAGAACAAGAAAAATAACCTCTCAAAACCTTATGGAGGCACTCACAACATCATGTCTAATGGCTGTAAAAAGGATCCTTAAATAGGTCCTAATCCTTAACCCTTAAGGACTTAGGAAACCTAAATCCCGTCACCAAATTAGGCAACAAGGAATTCTGGCCGACTTGAATGGCACGGTCGTGCCCTACAATCTGGCACGGTCGTGCCATCTTGTCCGCGCGAATTCCCCAGCCGCCCATTTTCGGCACGGTCGTGCTTGGTAATTTGGCACGGTCGTGCCAATCATGTCGACAGGTTTGCCTTGGTTTGGATTTATGGCACGACCGTGCCATTTTAAGGCACACGACCGTGCCAGAGCCAAAACACTGATATCTTTCCATAATTCCCATTTAGTCCTTTACGATTCGTTCTATTTGTGTGTGACCCTCTAGGATTACACTAAGTTGGCAATGGGTTCAAACATGAAACCATAAGATATGATTAGGTTCTAGCAAACCGTCATACCTACCCAAATAGTGTAACTAGATACAAGTTCGCATTCCTTTTAGAACACGTCACAATCCCTTTGTCCACGATGTCATTGAACACAAGTCATGGTCAACAAGTCAACTTGTATTGTTCAATACTTTTCTCGATCCCGAATATGTTGATAATCCAAATGACACTGATCCAATCAATCCATTTGAGTTTGGCCAAACATTTCACCAACATCATTCCTTCGAGGGGCCCAAGCTTGACATCTCTCCGAAGAGGGACAAATCCATTTGGCTTATTATTCTTCCCTACATGAATCCAATCATGCCAATCATACCCTTTATAACTACCGTGTTAAGGCAGCGTTTCAATATGTCAAACATAATGTTCATCAAGTGGAAGACTATAATAACTTCATGTCTAAGGATTCAAATGGCATAACTAATATGAGATTTATATATGACATCGACCATGACATAAATCTCATACCGCGGGTCATGTCCAGTACCTTGTTCCAAACAAGTACCCATAAATCTAACATGATCATCCCATGATCATTTAGCCTTTATACTAGTGCTTAAGAAGCTCTAGGGACGGAGATTATTATAAGCAAACATGAGCCATAATAATAATCCTATTATCTCTTTATTATTATGAATAAAATGATAACTTATACAACGTTTAACAAACGTGCCTAGGGCACCAACACCAACATCAACTACCTGCCAAGGGATAAAAATCGCTTCGCCGATGCACTGGCCACCATAGCTTCATTATTCGAAATGCCCAAAGGGAAAATGGTGAAGCCTTTCAAAATTGCCCCAAGGAACAGTCCGGCGTACTGCATGTGTATCGAGATCAACGAGGTTCAAACAAACTCTCCATGGTATTCGGATATCATGAATTTCCTCAAAAATGGCACTTATCCTGAGAATAGCAATAAGAAGTCTCAAGCGGCTCTGCAAAGGCTAGCCTCTCGGTACGTACTGATTGGGGACCGAGTCTATAAAAGGCACCACGACGGGATCAATCTCTTATGCGCCAATGAGGCCGAAGCACAAGAGATAATGTGTGAAGTGCACGAAGGAGAGTGTGGACCCCACATGAATGGGTTTATGCTAGTCAAAAAGATACTCCGCATTGGTTACTATTGGAGCACTATGGAACGAGACTGTATCGAGAAAGTCAAAAGGTGTGCCAAGTGCCAATTCCATGCTAATCTGCAACATGCTCCACCCTCGCACCTTTACAACATGGTCACACCTTGGCCTTTCTCTTGTTGGGGGATATACATCATCGGTAAAGTCCATCCTGCAGGAAGCAATGGGCAGTCATTCGTCCTAGTGGCCGTCGACTACTTCACAAAGTGGGTCGAAGCACAAGCATATCGGACCCTCAACGCCAAGAAAGTGGCCGAATTTGTAAAGATTAATATCATGTGCCGATACGGCGTGCCTCATGAAATCATTTCCTACAACGGCTCTCACTTTGAGAAGGAAATGGATGCACTTTTGGTAGAATACAAGATCACCAAGCACAAGTCATCTCCTTACCGTCCCCAAGCAAATGGCGCGGTTGAAGCATCAAATAAGACCATCGAGACCATCGTCAAGAAAATGGCCTCAACGGGAAGGGATTGGCCCGAGAAGCTACCATTAGCATTGTGGGGCTACCGCACATCAATACGGTCATCAACAGGAGAAACTCCTTATGCATTAGTCTATGGTTCTGAAGCCGTACTCCCAATCGAACTTGAAGTCCCATCTCTATGAGTCCTCCTCGAGAATCAAGTCAACGAGGTCGACTGGATGCAAAGTTGATATGAACAGCTAGCCTTACTCGACAAGAAAAGGCTAAAAGCACTCGAACGCACAAGGGCGTATCGGCAAAGGATGGCAAGAGCTTTCAATAAAAAGGTGAAGCCTCAAAACATCAATGTGGGAGATTTGGCCCTAAGACAACATCCTCCTAATGCCATGAATCCCCTGTGGAAATGGGGACCCCGATGGATCGGTCCGTACGTGGTCAAAAAGATACTAAGCGGCGGTGCAGTCCGACTCGTGGATTTAGATAATGACCATCTGCCAAAGGAGGTCAACCTCGATAAGCTCAAGAGGTTCTAAGCTTAATAAACAAAAAAAAAAAAAAAAAAATCGCTCGCTAGGTTGAAAACCCGCAAGGGCGGCCTAGGAAAAAATTAGAGCACGTGCAAAAAAAGAAGCCCGCTAGATTGAAAACCCGAAAGGGCGGTCTAGGCAAAAAACAGGGTGCACACCAAAAAATAAAAATAAAAAAAATGGTCTTTGTTTGTTTGAACTACGGAGACCTGAGCCTCCCAACTGGAGGAACGTAGGCAACCTTCGGGTGCGGTCTAAAACATATCAAAAATACCGAATTCACTTCAAATAACAAGATGCAATTTTTATTCATTCAATGAATTATTCAAGCCATTACAACGGATTTATTGAGCAACAAAAGACATCAAAACATTAAATCCTAAAACAAAGTGGTCTAATTTAATTGCAATCTCTTGGGTACAAAGAAAAATCTAATCTTTCTTAGGTTTGGGAACCCATTGCTTCTTGTTATGCCCTTTAGTCTTCTTGGATGGGGCGGAACATTCTTGGGACCGTCAAGACGGGAGAAAACGCTAGGACGGGACGGAGCTTCATCAACGGCTTTCCCTTTGCCCTTATCAAGCGGAGCCTTAGCGGAGACAACCATGGGACGCTTCCACACATGGGAGGAATTTCCCTTACCTTTCTTCTTCTTGGGGAAATGACGGGGTCTATAGTCCCGCACATGAACCACCGGTCTCATGGGGTCAACAACATCGTCCTTGGGCTTTCCCAAACGATCAAAAACGCTCGGACGCTTCTCCACCATCGAGACAGACCCCACAGCTGGAACGGCGTCCACCATTGGAACGGACTTCTCACCCTCGAGGACGGAAACCTTGACTTCAAAAGAGAAAGTCATTGGGGGCCATTATGACAAGAATTTTGTGGTTTAGGAGGAGAAAGTGTTTGCAGAAGAATGCTGTGTGACCTGTTGGGTATGCCCACATATATCTCAGTTTTAATGTAATAGGATTTATTAGATTTGATTGATCCATCACCTAAGCTTTATTTTATGGACTTTAGACCCACATGTAAGAAGTATTTATACTTCATTTTTTAAGATGTCCTTTGTTGTAAAATAGGCTTAGAAATAGGGCAAGAAGATCAAGATTCGAAGAAAAATCACTCAGTAAGTTTGAGCCGCGCATACGCGCCACGCGCCTCTCTTCATTTGCGCCCTGCGCCCTTCATAGCGCGCACAAGGACTCATTTCTAGCTATGCTATGCACCTATGCGCCCCTTATTTTAGCGCACATCATGTGCGCCTCTTGGCTCAAACGCGCCTCAAAGTGTTTATTTAACACTCAGTGATTTATTGAAGATTCAAAGACTTGAAGAGAATTCAAATTACGCCAATGATCCAACGGTGGTTAAAAGATGCATATAGGCCTAATCCGTTGACACGTGTCCATAACGGTCATATTTATGTTAAGTGTCAAAGTGACCATAATATATGCATGCTCCAATCAACGAGCGACAGCTCATCTTATCCACAAGGATTTCCAACGGCTAGTTTTTTGAAGTTCACTATAAATACCCCATAACTTCAACATTTTGAAGTTGCTGAGTTTTGCTAAGATTATCAAGAAATTCTCTCTCTAAGCATTTGTTGAAGATTTGAAGATTGCCTTCGTTTTTCCAGATTTCTCAAGAACATCTTCATACCTTCATCCTTAGCCCAGATCTTCAAGCCTTAACACTTTAGTTTCTCGTGCTCTCCATCTCAAAGATCTAAAGAGCCTTGATACTAAGAACACACACGCACCTCTTGAAGATTAATCATTTAGATTCATCTTTTAGAGATACACCGGTTATTGTTTTGGATTTGTTCTTTCATAGTAATAGATCTTGAGTTAGTGTATAAGCTCAAACATTGTAATTTGTAACACTCACTCATTATATAAGATCTCCATTAGAAATCCAAGACTAACCATCTTGGTAGAGGACGTAGATCTTTCATTGATCGAACCTCTCCAAATAGCTTGTGTGATTATCTTGTCATTTCTTTCAAGTTATTATTTTCACTTACTATTTGCTTGTTTACTCATTGTAGATTGATTGAACTGAATTGTGTTGTGTTTGTTATATCATTTGCCTTAGTTCCTTATTTCACTCACTTTGAGCCAAAATACTTAGTGTGTGTGTTGCGCTCCCTTTATCACTTTGCGCCTATTTTCATTACTAAATTCCGCTGTGCATTTCACTCACTCACTTAGGCGCATTTCATTACGCTTACTTGATAAAGTGCGCATTTGCAATTGAGTTTATCAAGGGTACGAAAAGAATTTTAAAACAGCTATTCACCCCCCCCTCTAGCTATTTTTCATACCCTTGTTGCCCTTTGGGACCAACAAGTGGTATCAGAGCAAACACCTTTATAAAACATTTTTCGTTTTTCAAGCTTAACAGCTTGGGTGCCGATTCTGAATGGCAAACTCAAAACCTATGGCAACTGCAAACTACACTCACGTTCCGGTCTTTGATGAAGATCATTTTGACGTGTGGAAATTCAGCATATTGACTCATCTCAACTCAATCGATGAAAGGCTCCATGACACCGTCGTTTATGGACCTTATATTCCGATGAAGGCGAATCCAAATCCACGCACCAACGCTGCCCAACCTACAGTTCTCAAACCAAGGGAAGAATGGACCGAGGAAGAAATTAGAAGAGTTGCGAATGATGGCAAAGCAAGAAACATTCTTCTAAGCACTCTAAGCACGGCTATGAAACAACAAGTCATGCATTGTGCTACTGCAAATGAGCTATGGGATGCGATTGAAGAGCATATTGAAGGAGATACTGTCTGCAAGGAGAACAAGAAATACGAAGTACAAAAGAGATTCAACAATTTCTCTCAACTCCCCGGTGAAAACTTAAGGCAAACTTATGAACGCTACTGTGAAATTATCAATCTATGTATTTCACTTGGCATGAAGTTTACCAACAAAGATTTGAATGTAAATTTTCTACAAGCTTTTGGATCAAGATACCTACATAAATCTAGCGCTCTTGAAGACGCTGGAACTTTAGATGTTTGGACTTTAAGGAATCTATATGCAAATCTCAAAGTTTACGAACTCAAACTCCAACGAATCAGCGAAACTGAAGGAAAGTCAAAATCTATGGCTATGATGGCGCACAGAGAAGCTGCACCTACACCTGCGCCTACTCCTGCGCCTGTACAAGATGAGAAAAGCTCCGATCCCAAAATTTCTACTTCTGAGCTATTAGACATGGATGATGAAGACTTCGCTTTATTTGTGAAGAAATTTCAAAAGTTCAGAAAATTCTCAAGACCCGGCTCAACCAACAAATTTCAAGGATCTACCAGCAAAGCTCCTCAAAAGTTTTCAAGGAGCAGTGATTCAAAAAGAAAAGAAGATCTTGTTTGTTTTAATTGCAGGAAACCCGGACATTTTGCATCAAGCTGCCCTATCCCCAAATTTGAATATATGCAGAAGAAGAGCAGCCATACTCCCAAATTCACTTCCAAGTTCACTCGCCACAAGGGAATGGTTGCTGAAGAAGAAGCAACAGCAAATGAGCACAACACTTGGATTGAAACAGACTCCGATGAGAGCGATGAAGATTCCGATGATGGACTCGTTTGTTTGATGGCAAATGATGATGAAGTTGATGCTTATGATTCTGATGATGACTTCTCCAAGGATGTTCCCGATATGAATGCCTTGAATAAACCTATCAAGAAATCTGCAGGTTTTCAAGAAGTGAAAAAGAAGAAAGGACCAACCATCAGCGAGCTCGTTGAACAAGGATTTCTCACTCCGGCTCAAAACGATGGTGGATTGCTATTCTCACGATGTGATCTTGGAGCAAGGAACAAATTGAGAAAAGGAGCATACATTAGACCACAGGTTGAACCAACTGCTCCAATCTCCAAAATCAATGATGAAGTGATTGCTGAACAAGAAAAATTGTTCAAGAAGGCTGAAAAGGTAATCACTAGATTCGATAGTATGAAGGAAGATTTAGCACTATCATGTGATGAAATTTCCCAGCTTAAGACCGAGAAATCTCTATTTAAATCTGAACTCACCCTCCTTAAGGAGCAGATAAAGAGCATGACTCCTCTTACTGTTAAAAACACTTTTCTAACAGAACAGAACTCACTTCTTAAAGTTCAAAACGATGAATTGATTGCTCAAATTACTGATCTTAAAAAGATTACAAATGAGTGGTCCAATTCTCGTGTCACTATGGAGAATATATTTGAGTCCCAAAAAGTCAGTGGTGATAAAAGTGGCTTGGGATTCTCATCAACTAGTGACAACTTTAAATGTGATGTCTGTGCTGAAAGAGATAGTGAATTTACCAACCAACAAACTTTTGAAATTCCCAAGGAAAAACATTCTAATTCAATGGGTAAAGGACAAGAAAAAGTCAAGAGACAAACATTCCATTATGTCTACCCAACGAAGCAATTTGGGAAAGCTAATGGGAAAGATATAGCTACAGATGAACCATCTCCTAGCAAAATCATTCTTGAAAATAGGCGCGCTCTTTCTCCGAGTGCTCATTATGCGCCTAAGAGCCACGCGCCTCATCGCCGTGCGCCTCCTAGCCCTATGCGCCCTCCGAGAAAAAGCGCTCCAAAATTTCAAAAGAAAGATTTTGTTAAGGCTAATTCATTTGACCCAAAGAAGAATGCCATCCCAAGAAAAGTAAAGAGTTTGTGAAAACTCATGTGATTGGTGGCTTTCATCATTGTTCCATTTGTGATTGTTCAGGACACAAGGCCGTGGAATGCCTTTTGAGATTCACTCCCAATGCCAAAGGACGTAAAAATCCTAAGGTCAAACAAGAGTGGGTTGTCAAAAGTTGCTAACCCTAGGACCCAAAAGGAATAAAGGGGACCTGCTTAAATGTCTATATTTCAGGTTCTTTGTTTCATGGCTGGATCTTCAAAAGCTAGAAATTATGAATGGATTCTCGATAGTGGGTGTTCAAGACACATGACTGGAGATGAATCCTTATTAGAAGATGTCCATGAAGAAAGAGGTCCCTCCGTAACATTTGGCGATAATAACAAAGGTCAAGTTGTAGCATATGGAAAGCTCAAGAAAGACAAAGTGTGCATTGAAAGAGTCTCACTCGTCGAAGGGCTCAAGCACAACTTATTATCCATATCTCAATTCTGCGACAAAGGATTAGAATGCCATTTCACTTCAACGCAATGTCTTATCAAGAATGGCAAAACTGGAGCTATCTTACTCACGGGATATCGTAAGACAAATATTTATATTATTGATTTCCATAGTATGAACTCTAGTACTAATCTTTGTTTTGTAGCAAAAAGTGTGAACGAAAATAGTTGGCTGTGGCACAAGCGCTTAAGTCACTTGAACTTCAAGTATCTATCTAAACTTAGCAGGAATAATCTTGTCAAAGGACTTCCCAAAGTTGCTGATCATCATGACAAAAAGTGCGCCGCATGTCAACTTGGCAAACAACCGAAGCAATCATTTTCAAGCAAGTCAAATTCTTCAACTACAAGATGCTTGCAACTACTTCACATTGATCTATTTGGACCAGTTTCCACCGCAAGCATTCGAAGAAACAAGTATACTCTAGTTGTGGTGGATGATTATTCAAGATATACATGGGTAGAGATGATGATTACAAAAGATGATTGTTATGATATTCTCACTACCTTATTTCGACTGCTCCAAACCCAAAAAGAAGATGACATCGTTAGTGTTCGATCCGACAATGGAACAGAATTCAAGAACAACGGTGTTGCTCGATATTGTGAAGATCATGGGATAGATCACAACTTTTCAACCGCCGGAGTCCCTCAATAAAATGGCGTTGTTGAACGAAAGAATAGAACGTTGATTGAAGCGGGAAAGACGATGATAGCTGAAGCTAAATTGCCTAAGTACTTTTGGGAAGAAGCTATCAACACTGCATGTTTTACTCAAAATCGTTCCCTCATCAACAAACTTCACAACAAGACTCCGTATGAACTTTGGCGTGGTAGAACTCCCAACATTGCATTCTTCAAGATCTTTGGTTGCAAATGTTATATCCTCTACAACGGAAACGAACATAGAGGTAAATTCGATGCCAAAGCCGACGAAGGTATTTTTGTTGGGTATGCCAAACACTCTAAAGCTTTTCGTGTTTTTAATAGAACTACATTAGTGATAGTTGAATCTGTACATGTTACATTTGATGAACATTCTCTCCTTGAGCCACATTTGGCTCCAAATGTTGCTGATGATTCTATTGAGCTAAATGATACAGGTGCTCCTATTTATGTTGCGCCCACTCAAGATCAGAATTTATCAACTCAAGGAAATCCATCTACATCAAATGCGCCTAATTCTATGTATAATGCGCCTGGTGAATCATCTATTGCGCCTCACTCAAATGATGCACCTCATGATTCCTCTCACGCGCCTATTTCTACTGCTGCATCTGGTGTAAACCCAAATTTCAATTCTGAGCCAGTTCAACCCCCAAATTTCAATGACTTTGAATCTGGTGAAGATGTACCTATTGAAGACCTTCAAGTTTCTACGACTCAACCTAACTTACCTCCTGAAATTCGTGAAGTTAGAGGTCACCCAATTGCTGATATCATTGGTGATCTACAAGTTGGTGTTCGTACAAGGAGAGCTACAAACTTTGATGCTTACACTGCTTTTATCTCTCAAATTGAACCGAAGAAGGCTGATGAAGCGCTCCAAGATCCTAATTGGGTTGTTGCAATGCAAGAAGAACTCAATCAATTTGAACGATGCAAGGTTTGGACTCTAGTTCCAAGACCGAATGATCATGGAGTGATTGGTACAAAATGGGTGTTCAGGAACAAGATGGATGAGAATGGAACCATCACGAGAAACAAAGCAAGATTGGTTGCACAAGGGTATAGGCAAGAAGAAGGAATTGACTACGATGAAACTTTTGCGCCCGTAGCAAGACTTGAAGCTATCAGATTATTTCTAGCTTACGCCGCTCACAAGAACTTCAAGTTATATCAAATGGATGTGAAGAGCGCGTTTCTAAATGGTGAACTCCAAGAACAAGTCTATGTTGCTCAACCACCTGGGTTTGAAGATTCACAATTTCCAAATCATGTGTACAAACTCCAGAAAGCTTTGTATGGACTCAAACAAGCACCAAGAGCATGGTATGATACACTATCAAAGTTTCTCATCGAAAAAGGCTCCACTCGCGGTAAAATCGATACAACTCTTTTCATTGCCAAACATAATGGTCATAAATTACTTGTTCAAATTTATGTTGATGATATTATATTTGGTTCTACTAATGAATTGTTGTGCAAGCGTTTTGAGAAACTAATGAAGAGCAAGTTTGAAATGAGCATGATGGGAGAACTCACATTCTTCCTCGGGCTTCAAATCAAGCAAATGAGTGAAGGCATATTTATCAATCAAGCCACATACACAAAAGACTTAATCAAGAAGTTTGGACTTGAGAACGCTAAAGCATACGATACTCCAATGGCCACCGGCAACAAACTCGACAAAGATTTAAAAGGTAAACGTGTTGATCAAACGCTCTATCGAGGTATGATTGGCTCACTCCTTTATCTTACTGCTAGTAGGCCTGATATTATGTTTAGTGTTTGTGTTTGTGCTCGCTATCAATCCGACCCTAGAGAAGCACACTTAATTGCTGTGAAACGTATTATAAGATATCTCTCTGGCACTGTTAACCTTGGACTTTGGTACACCAAAGATTCGAACTTTAAACTTTTAGGTTATTCAGATGCGGATTATGCAGCGTGCACAATTGATAGGAAAAGCACTAGTGGCACCTGTCATTTCCTCGGATATCGACTTGTGTCATGGGCAAGTAAGAAACAAGCCTCTGTATCTGTTTCAACAACCGAAGCCGAATATATCGCTGCGGGAAGTTGTTGTTGTCAAATACTTTGGATGAAGCAGCAATTGGTGGACTATAATATCATCGAAGAAAATTGTCCCATCTACTGTGACAACACATCAACAATTGCGATTTCTGAAAATCCTGTCATGCACTCAAAGACCAAGCACATCGACATCAAATATCACTTCCTCAAAGACCACGTGGAGAAAGGAAATATACATTTGGAACACGTGGGAACCGACTATCAAATCGCCGACATTCTAACGAAAGCACTTGACGCGAAACGGTTCATGTTTTTGAGAGGCGAAATGGGTATGCTTGAACTCAACTAAATTCAATATAGTTTTGTCAATACTAATGATTTTATGTTTGTGTTGAGTTATGAATATATTAGGTACAAATGATTAAATCAATTTTTTCAAAAGTTTCAAGGAAACTATGCGCCATATATGCGCCTTACTAACTGCGCGCTCATCCCTCATTTTCTGCGCGCACAATCCATGCGCGCCTATCAATCCATGCGCTTAAAACGTTTATGCGCCCTTAACCATCTCTTATGCGCCTTGATGAATAATGCGCCTAGATGAGTATGCGCCTTGCTGAAGTAATGCGCCCCTTCATGCGCGCATTAACTATTGCGGCTCAATCATTTCTCAAAATTCAATTTCAATGATTGAACGTATTAAATACACAAGTACCAGGTATGTTAATTCTGTTCATTTATTATAGGAATCTATGTCTTTTGACATTCCATTAATTGTTCAAGGGTACTTGTGCAATTAAATTTTTCCCTCGTTTTACGCTTTTCGAAAATTTTATTTTCTGGGGATTTATTTCTTGCACCCCAAACTTACACCAAAATAGATGTTTTTGGGGTTTGTGCAAAAATTAGTCAAAATTGCTCATACACTTAAAGGGAAAGTGGAGCAGTTTTTTCTTTTACCCAATATGTCACATCATGACACTTTATGTCATTCTGCATTTAATGCCCTTCAAATCCATAAATCCCTCATTAATGCGCCGTACACATGTCATGATGAGCCGCCGTTTTTCAAAATCCCTCATAAATACACATCCTTTCAACTTCCCATCTTTTTAAAATTTTTGACAGTATTATTTCCATATCAGTGCATTTTTTTAAACTAACCTATATATACACTTCTCTCTCTCTCACCAACTCCCTCATCATCTCCCTACCAACTCTCTCTCTCTCCCAACCTCTCCCAGTCTCTCTCTCTCTCTCTCTCTTTCGTTTCTCTATTTTTTCTAATATATCTCGTTAATGGGTCCTAAGAAAGCTACAAAATCTACCCAAGACGAAATGGTATGAATTCTAACTCTTAAACTCTTTAAATTTCTGAAATTTTTTTCCTGTGTTCGTCTTTTTTCAAAAACCCGAATGCCCATTTTTCTTGATTAATCTTGCTTCGGTGATCCGTTTTCAAAATCGTTCGTTAGGTTATGTTCGTTTTGTGATTTCGAGTCTTTATAACTAACTTTTTCAACGATCAATTCGCTATTTGGTGCGAATCTGAAAAATCACCATTTTCGACTTTTCGATTTTTAAGATCTGTGAATCCATTTTTTGGATTCGTTGTTGATTTTTACTTGTTTTGATTTACATATTTGTTATCCTTGTCTTCGTGCGGTCATTTTGATATATTGTATGTTTGATTTGGTGAAGTTTCATGAATTATGTGTTCTTGGTGTTCTTCGAGCACTCAAGACATGTTCTTCGTGTTCTTCATTATTTTTGCTTGACTTGGGTCTCATGATTTTCAAAACGTGTTTTTCAAAATTTTCATTTTTTTTTATTCTAAAAACTTGCATATGTATGTTTGGATGTGTTTGTGAGTTTTTATACTTAGTTTAAATTTCTACATAAGTAATACGCCTATATATGAATTCATGCGCCTAGTATAATTATGCGCACATTGATATTATGCGCCTCAAAGAGATTCTTGCGCTCACATGTGTTTGCGCCTCAATCCTTTATGCGCTTAATATCATCCTGCGCCTACAATTACTATGCGCCCCCAAATTCATACTTAGCCAATTTTTATGTTCAAATTTTCCTTTGTATATTTCATAGAACCATAAATATGCGCCCCGTATTTCTATGCGCCTCATAATTTCATGCGCCCACTATAATCATGCGCCTTGACTCACTGTGCTCTCTTATGCGCTCATGAATCTATGCGCCTAATTATTTTATGCGCCTAAAATTTTGTATGCGCCTAGTCCTCACTTTGCCTATTTATGATTCTATGCGCCTAATTCACACTAATTCCTTTAAATGTTTATTTTTTTTCAGGATCTATCTAACTTCAGACCTGGAGAAACATTTGATTTAAACGAGCTATCTGCTGATCCTATGGGTGTCGAAGTTATGGATTATATCAGACTGGCTGGACTTCTCCCTTTGTTCACTCTGGAGCAACCTTTCTACTCTCCGCTCCTCGTTGATGAATTTTTCTCTACAGCAGAATTTGTAGAAATTCCAACAGACATTGAAGGGATGGTGCGCTATCGCATTCGCGCAGTAGTTCAAGACGTTGAGATAACTATGTCTGCCGGCACTATAAAGAACGTTGTCAACTTCAACAAAACTGGCCCCTTGAGTGTAGCTGGCAAAGTCAATTCTTATTCAGCCGCCGCTCAAAACATTATGGCGCGTTCCCTTCTTCGTATTCCTACGCTTCAAAACAATATTAAAACGGTGGAAATTAGGGATGGTAGTGACTTATTGGCGCATATTGCGCATCTGGTTGGCACTTCCATTATCTTCAAAACTGGAAATGTCAACAGATTTACTATGGAGCAGTGGGAATTCACAGCTGCCATCATGGCAAAAACCATCCTCAACTGGCCTCAGATCTTATTTACTAATCTTCAGGACCAGATTGACAAGTACAATAAAAACAAAGCTGACGGCAAGACGAAGTTCAAGACTCACTGCCGCATTCTCACTAAAATCTTCCTCACCTACCCCGCGCTTGCTACTTTTCTTGCTGAGAACCCAGCCTACCAGACCACTGATGTCCCTATCTTTGGTAAGGACAGTTTAGTGATGAAGAGGCGCAGAAAGCGCATGGCCAAGCGCGCGCCAAGGGTGAAAGGCGCTCAGTTGGTAGATGAAGCCACTGAGTCTGATGAAGAAGCAGCTGGC
Organism: Campanula takesimana; assembly: GCA_026119855.1. NCBI lineage: Eukaryota > Viridiplantae > Streptophyta > Magnoliopsida > Asterales > Campanulaceae > Campanula > Campanula takesimana. The sequence goes on from JAOWBW010000227.1 coordinate 973,053, forward strand.
GCAGATGGAGAAGAAGAAGCTACAGTAGCACCACGCGCAGAAACTATTCCTGGCGCAGTGAAAGGCAAAGGAAAAGGGATTGCTGAAGAACCAAGCAGACCTGCTAAGCGCCCCAGAACTGACACTGAAGAAGAAAAGGAGCTGAAACGCGCTAAAGAAGCCAGTAGACTGGAAGCGCAGTTAAAAAGAGATGAAGAATTCAGATTGAAACAGGCTGCTGATTTATCTAAATCTGAAAGGCGCAAAGGTGCAGGGTCTAGCGCTGATGCACGTGCGCCTGCTCATGATGCGCCTCCAACCGTTCATGCGCCTACTCCAACACCATCTCTTGATCGTCAACAAGTCAGAGATAAAATTTCTGCAGATTTATTTGGTGAAGATATTGAGGATCAACCTCAGGGGGAGCCAGATCAGTTAAGGCGCAAACCATCATCTGTGCGCCCAAAGGCTCCTGCGCCTCATCCTGAAGAAATTTCTTCAAGTGCAGAATATATTCCATCTCCTCCGCGCGCTCCTACTCCGCGCCCCTCTACTCCTGCTCCTCCTCCTCCCACTCCTGATATGAGTGTGGTTATTTCTCTACTAAAGCAACTCCAGCAAGGCCAGTCTCAAATGAACTCACAATTAGAGCTTCATACATCAATGCTTACCCAGCAGGCTGATGAGATTGCTGCCATTAAGGGGGAGATAAAGCGCATAGATGCCAACATCAAGGACAAACATTTCCTGACTCCTCAACAATGGAATGACACTATTGATCAAATGAATGAGCTCTTCAAATGCACTCTTGCCTCCCTTCATGAGCGCATAGATGGTGGCATCAAACTCACTGATGGCCAAGATTTCATTAATGCTATAAGGGAGGTAGAGTTGAACATAGCAGGTGAAATAAGGAAGTTGTTTGAAATGGTGGCTGGAGATAGCCAAAAATTGCTGAGTGTGGTTGATAAACTCAAGGAAGTTAAGGATGAGCTAGAAATCCTAGGTTTAACTGTGTATGGTGCTGATCCTGGCGCAGAACCCAAAGCTTCTTAAACTCCTGCGCCTCCAGCTCCTGAAACTCCTGCGCCCTCTTCCAGCTCTGCTCCTGCTCCAGCGCGCCTATTGACATTAACTCCCTGCTTTCAAAGATTGATGTCTTGAAGGAGTTAGTTGTCACTCACTTCAACGCCGCACACTCCAGCGCAGACAGGCGCTCAGATAGGATTTCCTCTGACATTGTTTCAGCGCAGGCTGCTATTGAAGCTAACTTTCAGAACGTTGCAGAAAACGCCGCTCAACAGCAAGCCATTACTCAACGCACCATTGATGAATATCATAACATCAATGTTGGTCATTTGCGCTACCTCAGAGACGGCGTCACAGACACTCATGGTTTAGTGAACCGCGCCTATCAACTTTCCAAACAAATCCAGCGCTCCGTTTCTGAAATTGAAGAAGGTTTGAAGGAAGATGACGCGCCTCCTAATCCTTAGTTTTCTTTGAATGTAAGTTAGAATATTTTTTTGTTAGTAAATCCCTTTTGAAGATAGTGATTTTAGTGCTTACTTGTTTTAGCACATCTTTTGTCTTTGTTCTATTCGAAACTTGTAATTTGTAACTCCTACTTCCCAAGTTTTAATGAGAACAATGCATCACTTATTATCAAACTTTGTTCACTCAAACTCCTTGTTTGTAGAACAATGAATATTGTTTAAATTCATATGCATCATATTGAATTGTTTCATACTTTCATGCATTGAGTTTAAACTTGGTTTAAACACTTTTCAAAACTAAAATTCATACATCATTTTGAATGGGTTAAACTGTTATTTCTATCTTTCCATATGTAATGTGTTAACCTTATTGGAATAGATTAGAAATCTATATCTTGGACTAGTGTGTACATTAACTTGAGACATGATTTACCAAATTTCATTCATTTGGACATGTTTTTATCAAGTATAATGTTTGTCCTTGATATAGTAGGTAATGGCATCAATCAAATAGGGGGAGATTGTTGGGTATGCCCACATATATCTCAGTTTTAATGTAATAGGATTTATTAGATTTGATTGATCCATCACCTAAGCTTTATTTTATGGACTTTAGACCCACATGTAAGAAGTATTTATACTTCATTTTTTAAGATGTCCTTTGTTGTAAAATAGGCTTAGAAATAGGGCAAGAAGATCAAGATTCGAAGAAAAATCACTCAGTAAGTTTGAGCCGCGCATACGCGCCACGCGCCTCTCTTCATTTGCGCCCTGCGCCCTTCATAGCGCGCACAAGGACTCATTTCTAGCTATGCTATGCACCTATGCGCCCCTTATTTTAGCGCACATCATGTGCGCCTCTTGGCTCAAACGCGCCTCAAAGTGTTTATTTAACACTCAGTGATTTATTGAAGATTCAAAGACTTGAAGAGAATTCAAATTACGCCAATGATCCAACGGTGGTTAAAAGATGCATATAGGCCTAATCCGTTGACACGTGTCCATAACGGTCATATTTATGTTAAGTGTCAAAGTGACCATAATATATGCATGCTCCAATCAACGAGCGACAGCTCATCTTATCCACAAGGATTTCCAACGGCTAGTTTTTTGAAGTTCACTATAAATACCCCATAACTTCAACATTTTGAAGTTGCTGAGTTTTGCTAAGATTATCAAGAAATTCTCTCTCTAAGCATTTGTTGAAGATTTGAAGATTGCCTTCGTTTTTCCAGATTTCTCAAGAACATCTTCATACCTTCATCCTTAGCCCAGATCTTCAAGCCTTAACACTTTAGTTTCTCGTGCTCTCCATCTCAAAGATCTAAAGAGCCTTGATACTAAGAACACACACGCACCTCTTGAAGATTAATCATTTAGATTCATCTTTTAGAGATACACCGGTTATTGTTTTGGATTTGTTCTTTCATAGTAATAGATCTTGAGTTAGTGTATAAGCTCAAACATTGTAATTTGTAACACTCACTCATTATATAAGATCTCCATTAGAAATCCAAGACTAACCATCTTGGTAGAGGACGTAGATCTTTCATTGATCGAACCTCTCCAAATAGCTTGTGTGATTATCTTGTCATTTCTTTCAAGTTATTATTTTCACTTACTATTTGCTTGTTTACTCATTGTAGATTGATTGAACTGAATTGTGTTGTGTTTGTTATATCATTTGCCTTAGTTCCTTATTTCACTCACTTTGAGCCAAAATACTTAGTGTGTGTGTTGCGCTCCCTTTATCACTTTGCGCCTATTTTCATTACTAAATTCCGCTGTGCATTTCACTCACTCACTTAGGCGCATTTCATTACGCTTACTTGATAAAGTGCGCATTTGCAATTGAGTTTATCAAGGGTACGAAAAGAATTTTAAAACAGCTATTCACCCCCCCCTCTAGCTATTTTTCATACCCTTGTTGCCCTTTGAGACCAACATGACCATTCTGGTCGAAAATGTTTCAAAATTATAGCTGTTGGAACATTCTGATCAGAAAAAGAAAGGGGCTGAAATTCAGCATGCCAGAAGCGCGCGCCTCCGACCAAGGCTTCACAACGCGCGCGCCTCCCACAATCAAGGCCCAACGCGCGCGCCTTTGACAGCAGTTCAGACAGAAATAGCCCTTGTCAGTTCAGAACAGAACCCAAGCACTTCAACATATCCAACCTGCAGCAAAATCAAATCCCAGCAGCAAAAAGGAGTTCAAGCATCAACAACAAGCATTCTTTGGGCACACATTTGTTTGTAAAGAGTCGACACCTAAGATCGAGTCGCTAATAAAGCATAAAATGAGTAGTAAGATAACTAGGATTGTAAATACATGTTAAATGTTATTACAGGCAAAAGTAAAGGTGTTTCAATCCCTCATCCTCTCAGCCACAACAGCTCGGGCACATCATCACCAGCACTGTGCTCACCCCCTGCTGCCGCTCTCGGTCTCCTCATCATCATGGTCATCCTTATCATCATCATCGTCATCCTTATCATCATCATCGTTATCATTATCCTCAGACTCAGATGTCTCAACCACAACATCAGGACGGGTCCTCTTGGCAGCTCTCCCTGATGAACTAGCGCCACCCCGGCTCTAGCTACCTTCTCGGCTCAGACTCCTACTATGGCTACCTCCGTGGCTCAGACTCTTGCTCAGCGACTACCTCGCCGAAGAGACAGCCTCATCAATGTCCAGTGCAGCATCCCTGCGGCCTCGTCCCATGCCCCGAGCACCTCGGGCAGCTCCTCTCGCAGCACCAGAGACAGCACCAGCAGCATCTCTAGTCATGGCAGCAATATCCCTGCACAGCTCTAGCACCCTCTCCTCCAGCTGACGGAGCCTCCGCCTCATCCCTTTGTTCTGTCTACCCAAGTGCCTATAAGCAACTACAAGTACCTGTTGCAACAGACAACAGAAAAAGGAAGTTGCATCAATACAAAGGACAGAAAAACAAGACGGGAACTGAGAAATGCAAAGATGGTCAGAAAACATACCACAGCAGCCTTAGCAGGAGGCTCTCTCTCCGGTGACATATCCTTGGGAACAATCTCCCTCTGCTCCTCAAAGACCCCGAAGTTTAAATAAGTGTAGTAGGGAGGAGGCAAAGGAGGATCAAAGCAATACCCGGCACCGGTAGTATAAAACCTAGCGGAGGTCATAGGAGCAGCCTGTGATCTCCTCGGATCAGCAAACATGAAGCCTTGCATCAAGTTGTTCTCCCTGAAGAGGCCATAATCCTGATCTAAGTGAATGTAAGAGACGGCATCAATCCCTGCCATGTATACCGCGCGATCAGCCTCTGAAAGTGACCTCCAATTACAAGGGCAGAAAGGAGGAACGTCTGGAACTGCAGGACGAGGGGGGGGGTGTAAAAGTCTGTCACCTGGGTACCATGCTGCCAAAACACTCTATCTCCTAAATACAGAGCCATGCACTCACCCGAACTCATCAAAAGCCAAGAACGGGTAGGAATAAGAGTATGCTCAAACCAGTGCTGAACTGATCTCCACGGATACAAAGAGAAGGCAACAGACTCAGGCCTCAAGGTGTCCAAGTGCCGTCGGGCCGAAGTAAGACTAATGGGGTTCGTACCAGTCTTCACATTCCTCTCCTTGTACGCCCACCGTGCGCAGTCCGGATACTGGGGCTGGCCTTCCTTAGCAATCTTGAAATCCCTCAGATTCAGGATAGCAAAAGCCCAAAGCTATAGACAAGAGGCAGAAGCAAAGTTAATGACAGTCAACGAAAAAGGCAGTTATGACCAAGGCAAGGACAATATAAAAGGGACAGTAAGTGGTATACCTCCCACATCAAGCTAAAGCCCGTAACCGAGCTAGTGGTCGAGCGGCTGGTCAAATCCATGCCGTGATAACAAGCAGCTAAGCCCGCTGCACCCCAGTTATACTGACCGATCTGGTCCAGATCCACTAACAAGTCGAGCAGAGCCAAAGAGGCCGAAGATCCCCCGTTGACAAACAAAGTATGGGATAACAAGTACCAAATAAAGCAACGGGCCACGGCATCGACCCGATCAGCAGTAACACCTCGAGCCTCAGCCATTAAGATGCCGAAATAGGCCTGGATTCGCCCCCATGTCACTCGAGAATTCTTGACCTCGAACCGGCAGTCAACCAAAGCCAGTAACTCGTCCGGAGTCCGAACAACCCCTCTCAAACCAAAAGGGACAGGCATCCCTATGAATGGAAAGCCCGTCAAAGCTGTGAAATCGGTAGGCGTCATACTCACCTCGCCCATGGGTAAATAGAAGGTATGGGTGGTGTCCCACCATCTTTCCCTCAATGCCTGGACCACATCGGGGTCATTCTTCAAAGCTGGGAGGCTGGTGACAAAAAGACCAAAATGAGTCCCTGTAACTCGGGCCCGAACATTCTCAGGCAACCTCTTCCATATAGATATGGGCCCATGAGCCCCACCACGAATCTCTGTCAGACGGGTCCACTCCTGAAAGGAAAGAAGGAACAACGAAAATTTCATCAGCATGACTGCTAGAAAACGGATGAACTCGACACAGAGATTTCAATGGCAGAACAATGTACAAGTAAGTGTGTGAACATGAAAATGGGCGCCCCAACATGTTTCTTACAACAAATCAGCAGCAATAAACAACATGCAAGGAATGATCAATAAAGCTGCTACAACAATATTTTGGGTAAAAAACAGAGCTTCATGAAATCCGAAATCGACAAGAAAGGTGAGGCATTCTTACCAAACCCGAGGTCATGAAGTGAGAAATGTGGGTATGAGGCCGGAAGGTAAGCAAGCTCGGGTCCATAGCTTCAACCCCAATTTCGGGCTCCCCGCCCTGTGGCATCTCGAACGGAGGTGATTGTTGACGATCCGACATCGTTTCTGTGACGGAATTGATCCTAGAGCAGCAAGAAAGTGTTTTGGGGTGATTTCTCTACAAAAATTTGGTTTGGAATTTGGAGGGTTCTTTAAATTTTTGAAAACTCCCTGAAAACAGTGAACCGCCTGTTTAAATATGCTGAACTTATGCGCCAGGCGCGCGCCCCCCGACATACTCATCCGAGGCGCACGCATCCCACAACGAGGTTCGGACGCGCGCTCTTCCCATCATCAGGCAGGTTCAGAAGCAGTCTCCCATGCAAGAATCCATGCACAGCATCAATGTTTCCCCACGGATTCCGAACTTCCTAAGTTCTATCACAGGTGCCATACCCCCCTCAAGAGTCAATCTCAACATTTCATCCCCAGCAGGAACATTTTTATGGTCGCGGTCAACTGTGCCCGCACCCCCACAATTCAAAAAAAGTCAAGTGTGACTCCAAGTGGCACGCGACTTCAAAGCAATATTTCATCAACGGATTTCACTTACGGATTCGTCTTCAAAGGTTCACTAATGGCCTCTCCAAAGGTTCACCAACGACCTCATCAACGGATTTCACTAACGGATTCGTCCTCAAAGGTTCACTAACGGCCTCTCCAAAGGTTCACCAACAGCCTCTTCAAAGGTTCACTAACGGCCTCTCCAAAGGTTCACCAACGGCCTCATTTAAGGGTTCACCAACGGCCTCATCAACGGATTTCACTAACGGATTCGTCCTCAAAGATTCACTAACGGCCTCTCCAAAGGTTCACCAACGGCCTCTTCAAAGGTTCACTAACGGCCTCTCCAAAGGTTCACCAACGGCCTCTCCAAAGGTTCACCAACGGCCTCTCCAAAGGTTCACTAATGGCCTCGTTCAAAAGGTTCACTAACGGCCTCATTCAACATATTCAGCCGGCAGGTTCACCTAACGGATCATGCCACCCCCTCTATCAACGAAAGCCGCTCACACAGGGAGCGCACCACTATCTCTCGTAATTTTAAGGTCCTGCTTTCATCGAGTCTTTGCTTTTTCTTGGTGATGTCCTCGGTGGGTGTTTTTAACTTTTGTCGACGCGTGTTGCTTTGCAATCCACGTCGCCGAGGGGCTCTGTAGACACCCCGCCTTGGACCGCTCACCCCGATTGCACATTTGATCTTGTGTTTCTCCCCATTTTAAGTGTTTCTCGTTAGTTTCTGTCACTTCCGTTAAGTTCCTGATTGACTTCGCTAAGTCCAGGGACTAAACTGAATGACAGGGCTGACTTTCTAGTCCATTCTGTCAAAATTGCCTTCTCTGAGTCGCGCGCCTCCGATAAGAGGATCCAGACGCGCGCGCCTCCCACCCCCAAAGCAGAAAGCGCGCGCCTCCCGCCCCCAAAGCAGGAAGCGCGCGCCTCTGGGCGTCGGTTACAGATTTCTGGCCAGGATTCTCTCCCTTGCTCAATTTACAGGATTTTGCCCGGGAAGGATTTCTTGGTGACTGAGTTTTGGCACCAAAAATATCTCTCTTTCACCTATAAAAACCCCCCTTTACCTCCATTTTCAAGGACCGAAAAACCTTGACCTTGACCTTGGACTTTTGGCTCTCAATCTTATATTACAATAAACCAAATTTCCTACTTTCAAAGCATTTTCCAAAGGATTTCTCCAAGTAAATCAACAAGAAGTGTTTGAAGTCTCTTGAAGTCTAGGTAAAGCTTTTTCTTTCCCCTTCTCAACTTCATCTCTTTTCTCTTTCTTTTTGTATTATCAAAGTGCAATCATCCAAATCATTTTGGGACATGACTCTAATGATCACCTCATCTCATTGAGGTTGGTTAAGGAGTTATCTCCTACATTACAAACTCTATTTTAAAACCCCCTTTTTATGATTTAAAGAAGAAGAAGAAGAAGAACGTTTATCATTCATGTAGATTTTGATCAAGCAAGACCAACTTTAGTTGGGCGAGATGGGTGTTTCGGTACTTCCCATCTCATAATCTAACCCCCGAACCTCAAAACAAGGAATCTCTGTTTTCGTAATCAAACTTAGGCTATTATCAATAGGTTTTTCTTATGTTCCTCAAAACATAGGTGGCGACTCTAAACAATCTAAAACAGCGGCCCGGAACGATGGACAACGAAGGCTCCACGCCTTCTGCAAAAAAGCCATGAATACCGGCTCGGGCAAAATAGTGAGGACTCTTTTCTAGCTTATCCCAATTCACCACTCACTCCTTGTCCTTTTTTGGAGTAACAAGCTCCTCAGCGCCTTCTCCAGATCGTCCGACCACTCGTGTCACGACCCGAAATATAGGCTCTATTTTAATTAGTAATAAATAATTATTATTTATTTATTTGCTTATTTATTGATTTAAATTATTATTTATTTAAATATTTATGTGTGCATTTTATGTGTTATAATAATTATGCCTAACATTTTATTTGGGTCATTTGTGCTAGTGTAGTATTGTTGGGTCTTAATTGTTAGTTGGGAGTGTAGTATTGTGTTAGTAGTTGGGGAAGGGGCCCGAGTGTAACATTTTGAATAATTTCCCCTACTCCCTCCCTACTCCTTCTCTCCTCCCTCACCTTCTCCCTCACTACTCCATTTCCCAGCCCATTTCTCCCTCTCTCCAAAAAGAAAAAAAAGGTAAACATTTCTTTCTCTCTTCTCTCTTCATTTACTTCCTCTTCCTCTCATAATCTCTCATTTCTTAAAACGTGAAACGTGTTTAGATCGTCGATAGGATCACGTAGAACAAAAAAGAATTGAATTCCGTCAACTTTCATTATTTTCAAGTAAGTTACTTTTCCCCCATTTTGATGTTAAAATGTTCATATCATGTTCATATAATGCTTTTGTTGTTATATTTGAAATTTGGATGTGGTTGCAATTTATTTGGAATTTATTTGGATTTTTGGTTAAAAATGGTGATTGTTTGAATGTTGGGATTTGATCTTGATAATAGTTGTTAAATGTTGTTGTATGAGTCTTTTTGGACTTATAAGTTGTTTTGGTACATTAGTATGCTAGTTAGAGAGTTGGATTTTGGTTGAAATGTGTTTTGGTATGAGAATGGAAGAACCCAGTTGGTTCTTCCCGATTTCCAGCGTTCCAGAATATTGGGCGACCGCCCAAAAATGCCTGGGCGACCGCACATCTATCTGAAAGCTTTTGTTCTTGTTTGATGGCCTTTTTGGGCGACCGTACATACCATATTGGGCGGCCGCACAGATCTCTGAAAATTTACATTTGTTATTTTGTGTGGTTGAAGAATGCGTTTTGATCCAAGTCTTGGGTGTCCTTCTAGTTGACCTTAGTGAACATTGTAGTACACTCTAGTGATAGAATTGGGTCCTTTGTGATCAAGTTTGTGTTTGAAATTAATTAAGTGTTAATTGAGATTGTTGGAACGCTTTAATTGTGCGTTGTGGTACATTTCACTTTCTTGGTGACTTCTTGGTATGGTTCCCTACTTTGGAACCTTAAGTTGTTTATTCATGCTAAAATATTATTACTTAGCATTTAATTAGAAGCCCAGCTGGCATATTTGTTGCATCGGGCGATGGGAGAGATTATAATGGCAAAGCCAAGTCCATTATAATGTTGACCATTGTTTTGCCCCCTTCTATACCCCCTTTTCCAGATTGGCCTTGGAAGGGATAAGTTAGCTTCCTTTGGGAATGTATCTAGCTACCGGGCATGACTTTGTGTCATGGCTCTTGTCCTTTGTGACACTCTTATGGTTATTGGTTCCGGTACCGGGGGTTTCTCTTCGGCTTTCATGCTATTATGAAGATGATGATTTGTTGATTATTGAAGCTGCGCAGCGATCCTTTATTTGGATGTACCGGTTTGGAAAACCTTGGCTATGTCCTTTGTTATGTGTTTATTTCCGCTGCTATCTGTTATGTGATAACTGCTATGTGCTATCTCTGATTTATTATTGTATATTGCATCATAGCATGTCATGTAGTTGCATTAGTAACTTATTGAGATTTATCTCACCCCCTTTCTTTTATCTTTGTTTTTCCTTAACCCCCCCCCCAGGTGCTAAGGATTAGTCTCGCTGATCACGAGAAAGAGGACGTCGAGTGTGGATACATTCTTTTGGGGAAGGTTGTCATAGGTTGGTTTACATTATATAAATGTGTAACCTTTTTGGGATAGTTGTACCAATCAATGACGTCATTAAGAATTGTATATTTGTATGTTGTTGGGCATAAACTTGTGGAAGTTTATGATAGTTATATTTGGTTTTTGTCAAACTTGGATTTGTAAAACTTTGGATAATCACCTTTTGGTATCAAATGGAATTTTTAACCTCAGTATTTCTCAGTTTTGGTCCTAAGTCGACGTCCAGATCGCGATCTCGGGCCCGCGGGGTCCGGGGTCGCGACAGTTGGTATCAGAGCTAGGTTCGGCTCTAAGTATAAGTCTAGGTGGACTAGTATGACCTAGGTGGGTAGTTGTGTTCGGAGTGAGTAACGGTTGATGTCTTATGCAGGTAATTACTCGCAATGTCTGGAAGAAGAAACAGAGGATGTACTAGTGGGGCACAGAATCAGAATGACACAAGGGAAGAATCACGTGCCATGTTTCAAGGCATGTTCGAGGCGGCCATGAAGGCCATACATTATCAAGGTCCGAGGGTAGAACAAGCAGCACCCCGCTATGGATTGGAGCAATTTCTGAAGTTGAAACCAGTCGAATTCAATGGGGAACCCGATGTTCGGAAAGTTGAGTTTTGGATTGAGTCGATGGAGAAGATTTATGATGTGTTTGGGTGCACGGATGAGGACAAGGTCCGGTTCGCGGCTTACAAGCTTGTGGGAGCCGCCGAGCATTGGTGGAAGGGTGTTAAAGCTAGTTGGGATGATACTCACACGGTGTATGCGTGGGAGTTGTTCGTGCGCAAATTCAAGGAGCATTTCATTCCGGTTGTTGATCAAAACCGAAAGGAGATCGAGCTACTCAACCTGGAGCAAGGTTTGTTGTCTATAGCTCAATATTCGGCTAAGTTCATAGAATTAGCCCGGTATTGTGACTATTTGGTGAGGACCGAGGAACAAAAAGCTATGAGATTCATTCAGGGATTGAAGACCTCCATCCGTACTCAACTTATTGCACAATGGATTGTGACCTTCCAAGATGCGGTAGACCGTGCCTATCTGATAGAGCAAGATATTGGGGAACATAAGAGGAAGACCGAGGTGGCCAACCCGAGTAAGCAAGGAGCGCAGAGCAAGTCACAACCAAGGATTGATAATCGAGGTAACTTTGGGGGACAATCTCAGTCCCGAGGGCAACCGACACCGAGGAATCCGGGTACTACTCCGGGGATTCAGAATAGGAAGCCTTGTACCTTTTGTCAGAAGGTAGGCCATTTGGAGGATAGGTGTTGGAAAAGCAAGGCAAGTGCAGCAATTGTGGTGAAATGGGGCACTTTGCGAGAGAGTGCACGAGGTACCGAGGTCAGTCATCCGGGTCAGGGGTTGGTACTAATCAGGGTCAGAAAAGGGATGCCGCTGGGAAGCCCAAAGTTCAAGGGAAGGTTTATGCCATGAATCAACAACAAGCTACCGATGATCCATCCGTTATTTGAGGTATTGTTTCTGTGTCTAATGTGAGCGCACGAGCGTTAGTAGATCCAGGATCATCTCATTCATACATTTCTGTGCAATTTCCTTCCATGTTAAATGCTGCATTCGAGTCTTTACCGTACGTGCTAGAGGTGTCGACCCCTATAGGAGAATGCTTGATTTCTGATCGAGTCTTTCGTGCTTGTGATGTGGGTATTTGTGGTCGTGTCCTTTGTGCGGATTTGGTAGTCTTCCTATCCAAGACTTTGATGTCATTTTGGGTATGGATTGGTTGAGCAAGTTTCATGCTTCCGTTGATTGCCGTAAGAAAACTGTTACTTTTTCTATTCCCGATGTGCCTAAATTTGTGTTTGAGGCTAGTCCTCTGAGTAGAAAGGTTCGCTTAATTTCTTTTATGAAATCGAGAAAATTATTGCATAGTGGTTGTGAGGGGTATTTGGCTAGTGTTCTTGATACTAGGAAGGAATCCCCTAGTTTTGATAGTGTTCGGGTAGTCCGGGAATTTCCCGATGTTTTCTCTACCGAGCATGATATGCCTCCCGATCGTGAGATAGAATTTTGTATAGATCTTTCGCCGGGTACGGCTCCAATTTCGAAAGCACCGTATAGGTTGGCTCCCGCAGAGTTGAAAGAGTTAAAGGTTCAGTTGCAAGAGTTGCTTGATCGAGGGTTTACCCGCCCTAGTGTTTCCCCGTGGGGAGCACCAGTTTTGTTCGTGCGGAAGAAAGACAGTTCCTTGAGATTGTGTATAGATTACCGGAAGTTGAATCAGGTTACAGTGAAGAACACGTATCCTCTACCGCACATCGACGATTTATTTGATCAGCTTCAAGGGTCCGTGGTTTTCTCTAAACTTGATTTGAGGAGTGGGTACCATCTGTTGAAGGTTCGATCGGAGGATGTTCCGAAGACTGCCTTTCGCACTCGGTATGGTCATTATGAATTCTTGGTTATGCCGTTTGGGTTGACTAACGCGCCGGCCGTGTTTATGGATTTGATGAACCGTGTTTTCCATCCTTATCTTGATTCTTTCGTGGTGGTTTTTATTGATGATATACTCGTCTACTCTAAATCCCGAGAGGAGCACGAGCAGCACTTGAGGACAGTTTTATCCGTTCTTGCGAGGGAGAAATTATTTTCGAAGTTTAGTAAATGCGAATTTTGGCTCGAGAAGGTGTCATTTCTTGGTCATGTGATTTCTAAAGATGGGATTTCGGTGGATCTTTCGAAGATAGAGGCAATAGTAGATTGGAAGAGACCCGAATCAGTGACAGAGATTAGAAGCTTTCTTGGTTTAGCCGGGTATTACCGAAGATTTATTGAGGGGTTTTCGAGGATTGCTACTCCGATGACTCAGTTGACCCGGAAGAATGTCCCATTTGTGTGGACTGAGAAATGTGACAAGAGTTTTGAGGAATTGAAGAAGAGGTTGACTACCGCACCGATCTTGACTTTGCCTAATGGGAGCGATGGCCTAGTGATTTACAGTGATGCTTCGAAAGAGAGTTTGGGTTGTGTGTTGATGCAGAATGGGAAAGTGATTGCGTATGCTTCGAGGAAGTTGAGCCCGAGTGAACAGAATTACCTGACTCATGATATGGAGTTGGCCGCGATAGTATTTGCGTTGCACAAATGGAAGCACTACCTTTATGGGGCGAAGTTTGAGATTTTTACCGATCACAAGAGTTTGAAGTACCTTTTCTCCTAGAAAGAGTTGAATAATAGACAGCGCCGATGGATGGAATTGCTGAAGGATTATGATTGTACGATTTCTTATCATCCGGGGAAGGCGAATGTGGTAGCCGATGCGATTAGTAGAAAATCTTATGTGGCTTCGATGATGGTTCGAGAATGGAAAATGCTTGAGGATGTTCGAGATTGGTCTCCTCGTGAATCAAGACATGGGGCTATATTTGCGAATATTAGGGTGTCTCCGACCCTAATTCAGAGGATAAAGGAAGTTCAGAAAGAGGATCCCGAGTTGGTGAAAATAATGGGTAAATTGAAGGAAAAGAACTTCGAGGATTTTTCTTTGAGTTCGAGTGGAGTTTTGACTTTCCGTGGCCGTTTGTGCGTACCCGATGTTGGTGGAATAAAGAGGCAAGTTTTAGATGAGGGTCACAAATCGAGATATACTATTCATCCGGGTAGTACGAAGATGTATCAGGATTTGAAGCAACAATTTTGGTGGATTAATATGAAGAGGGAAATAGCCGAGTACGTTTCGAAGTGTTTAACTTGTCAGCAGGTCAAAGCCGAGCATCAGAGACCCGCGGGACTACTTCAGCCGTTAGAGATTCCCAAGTGGAAATGGGAGCATGTGACTATGGATTTTGTTACGGGACTACCTCGTACCCGTAGGAAGTATGACAGTGTTTGGGTAATAGTGGATAGATTGACCAAGAGTGCCCATTTCTTGCCTATTGACATCAGATATTCGATGGAGAAGCTTGCGACCCTTTACATTGATGAGATTGTTAGATTGCATGGGGTTCCGGTTAGCATTGTGTCAGATCGAGACCCGAGGTTTACTTCTAGATTCTGGAAGGCGTTTCAAGAAGCTTTGGGTACAGATTTGCGATTCAGTACGGCTTTTCACCCTCAGACAGACGGTCAATCCGAGAGGACTATTCAGATTTTGGAGAATATGTTGCGAGCTTGTTCGATAGACTTCTCCGATTCTTGGGATTCACATTTACCGTTAGTGGAATTCTCTTACAACAACAGTTATCAGGCTAGCATCGAGATGGCACCGTTTGAGGCCTTGTATGGAAGAAAATGTAGATCGCCTATTTGTTGGGATGAGGTTGGTGAAGCGAAAGTTTTGGGTATTGATTTGCTTCGGGATTCGGTTGAGAAAGTTAGAGTTATCCGGGATAGATTGAAGATATCTCAGAGTCGACATAAGAGCTACGCAGATAACCGAAGGCGAGATCTTAGTTTTCAGACAGGTGATTTGGTGTTCTTGAAAGTGTCTCCGAAGGTGGGTATCCGAAGGTTCGGGAAGAAGGGTAAATTGGCTCCGAGGTTTATTGGCCCGTTTGAGATTTTGGGAAAGGTTGGACTTCTAGCGTATCGTCTTGCGTTACCGCCATCTTTGGACAGGCTGCACAACGTGTTCCACGTTTCTATGCTTCGGAAGTATGTTCATGATCCATCGCACGTGTTACCGAGGATACCGGAGGATATTGAGCCCGATATGACTTATGAGGAACGACCGGTTCGGATTTTAGATTCTAAAGTTCAAGAGTTGAGGAACAAAAGCATTTCATTGGTTAGAGTTCTTTGGAGGAATCATAACATCGAGGAGTCGACGTGGGAGCTCCGAGATGAGATCGAGAGGAAATTTCCGTGGCTTTTTGTTTAAGGTAAGTCTCGTTAAAATTCGGGTCGAATTTTCTTTAAGGGGGAGTGAATGTCATGACCCGAAATATAGGCTCTATTTTAATTAGTAATAAATAATTATTATTTATTTATTTGCTTATTTATTGATTTAAATTATTATTTATTTAAATATTTATGTGTGCATTTTATGTGTTATAATAATTATGCCTAACATTTTATTTGGGTCATTTGTGCTAGTGTAGTATTGTTGGGTCTTAATTGTTAGTTGGGAGTGTAGTATTGTGTTAGTAGTTGGGGAAGGGGCCCGAGTGTAACATTTTGAATAATTTCCCCTACTCCCTCCCTACTCCTTCTCTCCTCCCTCACTACTCCATTTCCCAGCCCATTTCTCCCTCTCTCCAAAAAGAAAAAAAAGGTAAACATTTCTTTCTCTCTTCTCTCTTCATTTACTTCCTCTTCCTCTCATAATCTCTCATTTCTTAAAACGTGAAACGTGTTTAGATCGTCGATAGGATCGCGTAGAACCAAAAAGAATTGAATTCCGTCAACTTTCATTATTTTCAAATAAGTTACTTTTCCCCCATTTTGATGTTAAAATGTTCATATCATGTTCATATAATGCTTTTGTTGTTATATTTGAAATTTGGATGTGGTTGCAATTTATTTGGAATTTATTTGGATTTTTGGTTAAAAATGGTGATTGTTTGAATGTTGGGATTTGATCTTGATATTGGTTGTTAAATGTTGTTGTATGAGTCTTTTTGGACTTATAAGTTGTTTTGGTACATTAGTATGCTAGTTAGAGAGTTGGATTTTGGTTGAAATGTGTTTTGGTATGAGAATGGAAGAACCCAGTTGGTTCTTCCCGATTTCCAGCGTTCCAGAATATTGGGCGACCGCCCAAAAATGCCTGGGCGACCGCACATCTATCTGAAAGTTTTTGTTCTTGTTTGATGGCCTTTTTGGGCGACCGCACATACCATATTGGGCGGCCGCACAGATCTCTGAAAATTTACATTTGTTATTTTGTGTGGTTGAAGAATGCGTTTTGATCCAAGTCTTGGGTGTCCTTCTAGTTGACCTTAGTGAACATTGTAGTACACTCTAGTGATAGAATTGGGTCCTTTGTGATCAAGTTTGTGTTTGAAATTAATTAAGTGTTAATTGAGATTGTTGGAACGCTTTAATTGTGCGTTGTGGTACATTTCACTTTCTTGGTGACTTCTTGGTATGGTTCCCTACTTTGGAACCTTAAGTTGTTTATTCATGCTAAAATATTATTACTTAGCATTTAATTAGAAGCCCAGCTGGCATATTTGTTGCATCGGGCGATGGGAGAGATTATAATGGCAAAGCCAAGTCCATTATAATGTTGACCATTGTTTTGCCCCCTTCTATACCCCCTTTTCCAGATTGGCCTTGGAAGGGATAAGTTAGCTTCCTTTGGGAATGTATCTAGCTACCGGGCATGACTTTGTGTCATGGCTCTTGTCCTTTGTGACACTCTTATGGTTATTGGTTCCGGTACCGGGGGTTTCTCTTCGGCTTTCATGCTATTATGAAGATGATGATTTGTTGATTATTGAAGCTGCGCAGCGATCCTTTATTTGGATGTACCGGTTTGGAAAACCTTGGCTATGTCCTTTGTTATGTGTTTATTTCCGCTGCTATCTGTTATGTGATAACTGCTATGTGCTATCTCTGATTTATTATTGTATATTGCATCATAGCATGTCATTTAGTTGCATTAGTAACTTATTGAGATTTATCTCACCCCCTTTCTTTTATCTTTGTTTTTCCTTAACCCCCCCCCCCCAGGTGCTAAGGATTAGTCTCGCTGATCACGAGAAAGAGGACGTCGAGTGTGGATACATTCTTTTGGGGAAGGTTGTCATAGGTTGGTTTACATTATATAAATGTGTAACCTTTTCGGGATAGTTGTACCAATCAATGACGTCATTAAGAATTGTATATTTGTATTTTGTTGGGCATAAACTTGTGGAAGTTTATGATAGTTATATTTGGTTTTTGTCAAACTTGGATTTGTAAAACTTTGGATAATCACCTTTTGGTATCAAATGGAATTTTCAACCTCAGTATTTCTCAGTTTTGGTCCTAAGTCGACGTCCAGATCGCGGTCTCGGGCCCGCGGGGTCCGGGGTCGCGACAACTCGGGTTCCCACAGGATGGAAAAACGAGAGAGTTCCCCTCAAGAACACGGAAACTCCCAACCCTTCATGCTCTCAACGAGCACCATATGATTGGCAAATGTGTTTATCTTGCTTGGGAAGGACAGAAGAAGACGAGGGGCATTAGGATTAGCACCAACGCTAAGAGTATGGTACGGAGGTTTACCAAACCTATTCTTGGTACGAGATATCCTAAAGAATTTCTTAAATACATGGACGGTTGGATCATAACCGAGATGACGGCAAACGACCAAAAAAATATTCACCGTCCTAAACGTATTCGCTACCAACTGGAGGGGAACAGAACAAGTATCCTCCAAAAAATGGTTGATAAAAGGGTCCAAGGGAAGGCGGAGGCCCAGCTCGAACCGGCCGATATAAAAAGCCACCCTTTCCTTATTCTGCATCAGCTCGGCCATCGAGATACTGCCCGGAGGGACATAGGAGATCCGGTAATCGTCTCTTCTTATATTGTATTTATCGTACATATTATCTACAATTTGTGCCTGAAAAGGAGAGGGAAGCGGCAGAACTAAGCCTTGATCCTCAAATGAGCTCTCCAACTCTAATGCACGAGCACTAGTTGGAAGTTCGGTGCGGAGCAGTTCCCTCTGTATGTTCTTGAAAGTAAATTCATCTGCTTCTTCTCCAACGATCTCAACTCCATCGTCTTCTCGGGGATCTAAACGTTCTTCATGAGGAAGTAACGGTCTCGAAAAGGTTGCATCCTTACTATAACGTATTGAAACGGGTTCTACATCATATATTAGGTCGTCCCCAGACAAAGGATCAATCTCATTATGCTTAATATCGTACCCCAGGTCGTCTTTAGACAGATGATCGTTCTGAGAATCGGAACCTTCATCGCTACAGGCCATATCTGCAAGAATAACATGGGGGCCAGACCCCAAGTTAGAAACCGAGCTGGAGCTCATCGGAAATCCGGGCCCTCCACCTATTCGAGCCCCGGACTTAACACAAGTAAGGGGAGGTTTCTTCCCCACAACGTAGCAATTGATTATATGATTGATCAGTTCGTTGTAGAACTTGAAAGGGATAACACTTGGGTGCTCGGTCCATATGAAGTCTTCACTACCAATGTACAGCCACCTCAAATTCCCATAACATCCATAAGCATTCAAAATTTTCTTAATCTCATCCAAATTCAATTTCTTCCAACCGCCGGTGACGCTATGATATATCAAATTTGTGCATTCGTGGAAGCAAAATGAAAGATTCCCTACAACTCTCAAGAACTCCGGCGTCATTTCTGGAGAACGGATGAAGAACACTCAAACTAAAACCACCGCCCGCCAGAAAACTCAAACTTACCTGCAAAGTTAAACCCAGGTTCTCCTCTAAAAAGCATAAATTGGCGAAAATAAACTGATAGAATGAAAATTAAAGGCAAGAATATACTTGTTCTTGAATATTTGAACGGAAAACTGGGAAGAGGCGATGATGCGTCGGTGTCTGCGGCGGCACCAGTGTTTGAGGAATGTTGTTATGAGAAATAAAGAAGGCGTAAGAGAGGAAAAGAGAAGAATGAGGGTTTATATCTCTCTTTCATTTCAAAATTCTCGTGAGTTGCCCCGACCCGACCCGCTATCCATCACGCAAAACGGGTCGTCATTAATGGTCCATACCTTCCCAAGACGCATGTCTGCGCCTCATCATCATAATGGGTAACGAAATGTCAGACGGCTCTGAGGAACTGGAACCATCCCATCATGCCATCCCCCCTTTTGTTGCATGACAGCTGAATTCCACTATCGGCAAATAAGCCCCCACGTGTCCCTTCAGCCTTTCATCCATATCTGAGCAGATGATGACTCCAACACCCTTAATGAGCAACAACCTGGAGAAGCAGTTTGAATATGATCCCACTTTCGCTTCTCTCAACTCGAGATCATGGGGGCCACTGAAAGGAATAACCCGACTTGAGACACACGGGTTTGCAGTTCAGTCCAACAAGGCCAGACCAGGCTGGGTCGGCCCATCACACTCCTTTGCTTAGCTCGGTAGAAACAAGCAACCAAGTTATAAACGGCTTTGGGGAACCGAGCAAGGACTAAGTAGAGTCAATTATTGCCATGATATCTATCCTTTGAATGAGCTCAGCTCGTCCGACCGAGCTGAACAGTTAGAAACCACGATCATGCTAAAGGCCCCTTCGCTTATCCTCACACCTCAACTCGCAGATCGGACCTCGACATACACCTACTCGGTTTAACGAGCTAGGACTTGGGAAAATAACCGCCACAAGTATGGACATTAAAAGCCTGGCCCAATCTGCCAAAAAGGCCCACCAACGGCTTCTAGAACTGTTGCCCTAGTACGGACATGATGACTCACTTATATGGATAGATCCAAATCCCTAGATTCAAGGAATCAAATCTAGGTGACAAGGCAACTATTTTGTGGTATAAGTAGGGACCTCAACGTTATTGGAAAAGGTTAATCTCTCTCTCTCTTATCTCTATTTCCTTTCTCAGTTTATCCTCTCAAGAGCATCTAAATTATTCTCACGCCGGAGGGTCTTCGCCGGTGAAGCCCCGGCCCAGTTCACGTTTGTTCATCTTTTTCAGGCTAACCGAGGCGCTCCAGATATCCAACCTTGGATCCGGCACTATTGATCCCATTTTTGGCACGATCAGATTACCATTTTGGGGAGTCTCAAGTGAAGTGGGATGGACCAAAATGGAAATAAGTCTCAAGTGAGGTGGGACGGAGGGAGTATATGATATAGTATGATCATGAACAAGGCTTTCAAGATGCATGATTAATATGATTAATCTATTTATCGCATCATCAATCTCTTTAATATGATTATTGAATTAATGATTCTTGATCTTGAAGAACAAATTTTGTTTGTTCTTAGGGTTTGATGTTTATGATAATTTGATTATCATAAATAGTTGAATCCCAAAAGGATCAAGATTTGATAAATTGCGTTCGTGCAGTTCGCGTGCAATACACGTTTTCGTGCAGAATTTTCGTGCAGATTACGCGCATCGCACGTGCAGTCCAGAATTTTCGTGCAAAATTTTATGCATTTCGCGTGCAACGCACGTGCAAAGCATGAATTCGTGCATATTTTTCGTGCAGTTCGCGTGCAGTGTATATTTCTGAATTCGTGTTTTTTCAGACTTGGAGATGCATTATAGAATACGTATTGTTCATGTAATTGGATTCTATGAAGTAATGTATTCTTAATAGAGTTGGACTCTATGAAAGAATTCATTATTCAATATGCATTATACTTAGAGTAGGACTCTATGAAAATCTAAAATTCATAATTATATTCACATAGTATCAATTTATTAATTAATTAGATTAATTATACCTTTGTTATGTGCGTTGCTATATGAAATAACATTCTTAAAAATTTAAGTCATGTGCCAATCCATTATTAAAACACTTGTGAGTACACCGGCTAGTTTTATGTGGGCTCTGCCAAAGTGAGGTGCATTAATTCTATTAGTGTATGAGCAAGATGAGTGAATGAGAGTTTCCTATATGTTTAACGTGGTTTGACTTAATTATGCTATCATAAGGGTTATGGCCTTAAGGCACAAGATGAGATTAAAACATATTTGACATAAGATGTCTAACAATCTCATAAAAGATCTAAGAGTCACATATGATGTGATTGATAAAAGTTATCTACCTAATTAATTTAATTTTGACGCCAAAGCGGACTTGAAATTAAATTAAAGTTGGATCTTAGCCCACATAAATTATATTATACAATTGTTATATATGAAGGTTATATAATTCAGAGAGTATTTATGAAATACAACTATTTATCTCTTAAATGATTGGTATAAAATATAGGTGTATATTTATTTGCATATTTGTGTAGAATGTTTTATTAAATTTTAATTATGTTTGTTGCTGCGATCTGTTCTTTAAAAGGACAAAGATAAAAGAGAATGAAATTAATTTCTTTGATATGATCATGAGCTTAAGAATTGTTCTAAAGCAAGAACAAAAATTATACATTCTTAATAATCCTAAGTAACCTAAATTGCAATATTAATTTGATTAATATTTTCCGTATGATCATCAAAATTTAATTTGATTAACTTGTTGATAATCTTAGATTCATGAATAAATTGTTTATTCTTGGTTTTGATGATTATGATGATTTGATCACCGTGAACACAAAATCTTAATTGAATCAAGGAAAACAATTTTAAGGTAAAATTTGGAAATTGAAAATCTGTTTTTCCGTGGTGCACGGCCGAGCGGGTCCTAAGGCTCGGCCGAGCAGATGATGTTCAGAATTTGAATCTGGGATTGAATCTAGTTTCAGATGGCTGGTTTTTGAAACCGTGTTTCCTGAAAAGTGATGTCAATTCAGAATTCATAAAATTGAAATCAGAATCCTGAATTGTTCTGGATTGCTGAAATCAGTTAAAAGTATGAGACAAAAGAATTTAGAAACGGACTACAGATTCATACGGAAATGTGGATGCCTTTTGGATTAGTTTCAGCCGTATGGACTGTTCTCTGAGTTTCTGAATGATGTACGGAAATGTGGTTGCCTTATGGCTTAGTTCGGCCGTACAATCTGTGCTCTCGATATCTGAACTATCGTGCAGAAATATGATGACCTAAGTCAAAAAATTTATTTTTGACTTCATGAATTTCTAAAAGGAAAAAGGATTAAAGATAAAGGCAAGACAAATGTTGTCAAGCCTAAAGGAAATAATCATGGCTAAAATTATAACTCTAAATAATGCAATTTGGTAACATGGTGTAAGTACCCCAATCTGAAATTAACCAACCTAGAGGAACTCTTAGCACCATTCAGGGATAAACTGATAGGCTGGGACCTCACTAAGATAAACCTAAAATTTCAGGACTACTCTGGAATTAAAATTGGAAAAATCCAGAAGCTCGCCAGATTGATCCGTACGGATAGTATGGGTACTAGAGGGGCCAATCCGTACGGATGGTTTGGGCGCCCTCAGTCCCTATAAATGCAGGCCCTTGCTGATCATTTCAAAGGGGGGGGGAATTGTTTAGAGAGCAAAAGCTCTGCAGAAATTATAACAGAATAGAGTGATCAACACACTTGAGAGAAAAGAGAGAGGAAGATAGGCTAGAATCAATATTGGTGAGGCCTCCTTCTCCCCCATCTTCTCTTCATGTCTTTTTTTTTTTTTTTTTTTGTCTATTTACTTATCTTATGCCATTATAATAATATTGTAAAATGGAACCAACTCTTGGAGTGATCAATGGTGCCCTTCATGTCTAGTGTGTGATTTGTGGGTTACAAAGCATGATGATCAAGGGTTGTTATGTTTAAATGCACCTTTATTTTATTGTCATTTACATTAATGCACTTTACATTCAAGTCTTTAGTTTTGTTGTCTTTAAATTAATGCAATTTACTTCTAAGTCTATACATTTATGTTGGTTTATTTGAGTTTGATTAACTTTGGATGGTAAAGTCTCAATCTTTACCACTCAAAGTCTTGATCAACACATAATAATGTCCCTTTTGATGGTAAAGATTCAATCTTTATCCATTTAAAGGTTGATTTCTTGTTTCCCCAAGGCTTTCCTTGGATGAATCATTCATTTGGAGGTTAAAGTTCCAATCTTTAACCATCCAAATGATGATCTTGGCTTAAAAGCCATGATTTATCAACTTTCTTCATATTTCCCCAATGATTGCCTTGATTACTGTCGCGACCCCGGACCCCGCGGGCCCGAGACCGCGATCTGGACGTCGACTCTAAAACCAAAACTGAGAAATACTGAAGTTAAAATTCCATTTGATACCAAAAGGGTGATGATCCAAAGTTTTACAAAACCAAATTTGATAAAAACTAATTACAACTATCATAAACTTCCACAAGTTTATGCCCAACAAAATACAAATATACAAATCTTAGTGACGTCATTGTTTGGTACAACTATCCCAAAATGGTTACACATTTACCTAATGTAAACCAACCTATAATAACCTTCCCCAAAAGAATGGATCCACACTCGACGTCCTCTTTCTCGTGATCAGCGAGACTAATCCTTAGCACCTGGCGGGGGGTTAAGGAAAAACAAAGATAAAAGGAAAGGGGGTGAGATAAATCTCAATAAGTTACTAATGCAACTACATGACATGCTATGATGCAATATACAAGAAGCAATAATAAATATCACATAGCACATAGCATTTATCACATAACAGATAGCAGCGGAAATAAACACATAACAAAGGATATAGCCAAGGTTTTCCAAACCGGAACATCCAAATAAAGGATCGCTGCGCAGCTTCAATAATCAACTAATCATCATCTTCATAATAGCATGAAAGCCGAAGAGAAAACCCCCGGTACCAGAACCAATAACCAAATGAAGTGTCACAAAGGACGGGAGACATGCCACAAAGTCATGCTCCAAGTAAAGCTAAAGTGCACACAAAGGAGCTAGCTCTTCTCACATCCAAGGCCAATCTGGAGGAGGGTAATAATGGGGAAAAACAATGGTCAACATCACAATGGACTTGGCCGTGCCATCATAATGTTTCGCATCGCCCAAACACACAAAAAATACCAGCTGGACTTTCACGTAAAGGCTAAGTAATAAAATACTAGCACGATAAACACAAAGGATTCCAAAGTAGGGAATCACACAAAATAATCACCAAAAAGATGAAATGAACCAACAATACACAATAAAGGTGCTTCAAAGTCCCAATTAACAATTAATGAATTTCAAACACAAACTTGATCACAAAGGACCCAATTCTATCACTAAAGTGTACTATAATGTTCACTAAGGTCAACTAGAAGGACACCCAAGACTGAGACCAAAACACGTTCTTCAATAACACAAATTAACAAAATGTAAAGTTTCAGGGGTTCTGTGCGGCCTCCCAAAGTGGGATGTGCGGTCGCCCAAAAAGCCTCAAAACAAGAACAAAAGCTTTCAGAAAGATGAGCGGTCGCCCAGGAAATTTTGTGCGGCCGCCCAAGCTTCTGAATTTCCAGAAATCGGGAAGAACAACATGGTTTCTTCCATTTTCAAACCCAAAACACATTCAACCCAAAATCCAACCTTCCAACTCACATACTAATGTACCAAAACAACCAATAAGTCTAAAAAAGACTCAAACAAAAACATTTAACAATCAAAATCAAGAATCAAACCCAACATTCAAGATTTCACCATTTTAAGAAATGAATAATAATGAGAGGAAGAAGGAGTAAATGACCCAAATAAAATGCTAGGCATAAATTATTATGAAACATATAATGCACACATAAATATTTAAATAAATAATAATTTAAATAAATAAACTAGCAATTAAATAAATATTAATTATTTATTACTAATAAAATAGAGCCTAGATTTCGGGTCGTGACATTCACTCCCCCTTAAAGAAAATTCGACCCGAATTTTAACGAGACTCACCTTAAACAAACAGCCACGGAAATTTCCTCTCGATCTCATCTCGGAGTTCCCACGTCGACTCCTCGATATTATGATTCTTCCAAAGAACTCGAACCAATGAAATACTTTTGCTCCTCAACTCTTGGACTTTGGCATCTAAAATCCGAACCGGTCGTTCCTCATAAGACATATCGGGCTCAATATCCTCCGGTATCCTCGGTAACACGTGAGACGGATCATGAACATACTTCCGAAGCATAGAAACGTGAAAAACATTGTGCAACCGGTCTAAGGATGACGGTAACGCAAGACGATACGCTAGAAGTCCAACCTTTCCCAAAATCTCAAATGGGCCAATAAACCTCGGAGCCAATTTGCCTTTCTTCCCAAACCTACGAATACCCACCTTAGGAGATACTTTTAAGAACACCAAATCACCGGTCTGAAAACTAAGATCACGTCTTCGGTTATCTGCGTAGCTCTTATGTCGACTCTGGGCTGTCTTCAATCTATCCCGGATAACTTTAACTTTCCCAACCGAATCCCGAAGCAAATCAATACCTACGATCTTCGCTTCACCAACCTCATCCCAACAAATAGGCGATCTACACTTTCTTCCATACAAGGCCTCAAACGGTGCCATCTTGATACTAGCCTGATAACTGTTGTTGTAAGAGAATTCCACTAACGGTAGGTGCGAATCCCAAGAATCGGAAAAGTCTATCGAACACGCTCGCAACATATCCTCAAGAATCTGAATAGTCCTCTCGGATTGACCATCGGTCTGAGGATGAAAAGCTGTACTGAATCGCAATTCTGTACCCAAAGCTTCCTGAAACGCCTTCCAGAATCTAGAAGTAAACCTCGGGTCTCGATCTGACACAATGCTAACCGGAACCCCATGCAATCTAACAATCTCATCAATATAAAGGGTCGCAAGCTTCTCCATCGAATATCTGATGTTAATAGGCAAGAAATGGGCACTCTTGGTCAATCTATCCACTATTACCCAAACACTATCAAACTTCCTACGGGTACAAGGTAGTCCCGTAACGAAATCCATAGTCACATGCTCCCATTTCCACTCAGGAATCTCTAACGGCTGAAGTAATCCCGCGGGTCTCTGATGCTCGGCTATGACCTGCTGACACGTTAAACACCTCGATACATACTCTGCTATTTCCCTTTTCATATTAATCCACCAAAATCGTTGCTTCAAATCCTGATACATCTTCGTACTACCCGGATGAATAGTATATCTCAATTTGTGGCCCTCATCTAAAACTTGCCTCTTTAATCCACCAATATCGGGTACACACAAACGACCATGGAAAGTCAACACTCCAATCGGGCTAACAGAAAAATCCTCGAAATTCTTTTCCTTCAATTTACCCATTACCTTCACTAACTCGGGATCTTCTTTCTGAGCTTCCTTTATTCTCTGAATTAGGGTCGGAGACACCCTAATGTTCGCAAAAATAGCCCCATGTCTCGATTCATGAGGAGACCAATCTCGAACATCCTCAAGTATGTTCCACTCTCGAACCATCATCGAAGCCACATAAGATTTTCTACTAATCGCATCGGCTACTACATTCGCCTTCCCTGGATGATAAGAAATCGTACAATCGTAATCCTTCAACAATTCCATCCATCGGCGCTGTCTATTATTCAACTCTTTCTGGGAGAAAAGGTATTTCAAACTCTTGTGATCGGTAAAAATCTCAAACTTTGCTCCATAAAGGTAGTGCTTCCACTTGTGCAACGCAAATACAATAGCCGCTAACTCCATATCATGAGTCGGGTAATTCTGTTCACTCGGGGTCAACTTCCTCGAAGCATAAGCAATTACTTTCCCGTTCTGCATCAACACACACCCCAAACCTTCTTTCGAAGCATCACTATAAATCACTAGGCCATCGCTCCCATTAGGCAAACTCAAGATCGGTGCGGTAGTCAACCTTTTCTTCAATTCCTCGAAACTCTTGTCACATTTCTCGGTCCACACAAACGGAACATTCTTCCGGGTCAACTGAGTCATCGGAGTAGCAATCCTCGAAAACCCCTCAATAAACCTTCGGTAATACCCGGCTAAACCAAGAAAGCTTCTAATCTCTGTCACTGATTCGGGTCTCTTCCAATCCACTATAGCCTCTATCTTTGAAGGATCCACCGAAATCCCATCTTTTGAAATAACATGACCCAGAAATGACACCCTCTCGAGCCAAAATTCGCATTTACTAAATTTCGCAAATAATTTCTCCCTCGCGAGAACGGATAAAACTGTCCTCAAATGCTGCTCGTGCTCCTCTCGAGATTTCGAATAAACAAGAATGTCGTCGATGAAAACCACCACGAACGAGTCAAGATACAGATGGAAAATCCGGTTCATCAAATCCATAAACACGGCCGGCGCGTTAGTCAACCCAAACGGCATAACCAAGAACTCATAATGACCATACCGAGTGCGAAAAGCAGTCTTCGGAATATCCTCCGATCGGACCTTCAACTGATGGTACCCACTCCTCAAATCAAGCTTGGAAAACACAACGGACCCTTGAAGCTGATCAAATAAATCATCGATGTGCGGTAGAGGATACTTGTTCTTCACCGTAACCTGATTCAACTTCCGGTAATCGATACACAATCTCAACGAACCATCTTTCTTCTGCACGAACAAAACCGGTGCTCCCCACGGGGAAACACTAGGGCGGATAAACCCTCGATCAAGAAACTCTTGCAACTGAACCTTCAATTCCTTCAACTCTGCGGGAGCTAACCTATAAGGCGCTTTCGAAATCGGAGCCGTACCCGGCAAAAGGTCTATACAAAACTCAATCTCTCGATCGGGAGGCACATCATACTCGGTAGAGAAAACATCAGGAAATTCCCGAACTACCCGAACACTATCAAAACTAGGGGATTCCTTCCTAGTATCAAGAACACTAGCTAAATACCCTTCACAACCACTATGCAATAATTTTCTCGCTTTCATAAAAGAAATTAAGCGAACCTTCCTACTCAGAGGACTAGGCTCAAACACAAATTTAGGCACATCGGGAATAGAAAAAGTAACAGTTTTCTTACGGCAATCAACGGAAGCATGAAACTTGCTCAACCAATCCATACCCAAAATGACATCAAAGTCTTGGATAGGAAGAACTACCAAATCCGCACAAAGGACTCGACCACAAATAACCACGTCACAAGCACGAAAGACTCGATCAGAAATCAAGCATTCTCCTATAGGGGTCGACACCTCTAGCACGTACGGTAAAGACTCGAATGCAGCATTTAACATGGAAGCAAATTGCACAGAAATGTATGAATGAGATGATCCTGGATCTACTAACGCTCGTGCGCTCACATTAGACACAGAAACAATACCTCCAATAACGGATGGATCATCAGTAGCTTGTTGTTGATTCATGGCAAATACCCTTCCTTGGACTCTGGGCTTCCCAGCGGC
The DNA here is from genome assembly GCA_026119855.1 of Campanula takesimana. Lineage (NCBI taxonomy): Eukaryota > Viridiplantae > Streptophyta > Magnoliopsida > Asterales > Campanulaceae > Campanula > Campanula takesimana. The sequence continues at coordinate 1,001,377 of JAOWBW010000227.1, forward strand.
ATCCCTTTTCTGACCCTGATTATTACCAACTCCTAACCCGGATGCTTGTCCTCTACCTCTTGGGCAATCTTTTACAAAGTGACCCATTTGACCAAAATTTGTGCACCTTCCTTGCTTCTTCCAACAACGGTCTTCAGAATGACCTTCCTTTTGACAATACGAACAAAGCCTCCTAATTTGGCTCCCTTGGTTCCCGGAAGTGGTACCCGGGTTCCTTGGGATCGGTTGCCCTCGAAACTGAGATTGTCCCCCAAAGTTACCTCGGTTATCGGAACGGTGTTGTGGCTTGCTTTGCCCTCCCGGCTTGCTCGGGTTAGCCACCTCGGTCTTCCTTTTATGCTCCCCAATATCTTGCTCTATCAAATAGGCTCGGTCCACCGCATCTTGGAAAGTCACAATCCGTTGGGCAATAAGTTGAGTACGGATGGAGGTATTCAATCCCCGAATAAATCTCATAGCCTTTTGTTCCTCGGTCCTCACCAAATAGTCGCAATACCGGGCTAACTCTATGAACTTCGCCGAGTATTGTGCTATAGACAACACACCTTGCTCCAAGTTGAGTAGCTCGATCTCCTTTCGGTTTTGATCAACAACCGGAATGAAATGCTCCTTGAATTTGCGCACGAACAACTCCCACGCATACACCGTGTGAGTATCATCCCAAGTAGCTTTAATACCTTTCCACCAATGCTCGGCGGCTCCCACAAGCTTGTAAGCCGCGAACCGGACCTTGTCCTCATCCGAACACCCAAATACATCATAAATCTTCTCCATGGACTCAATCCACAACTCAGCTTTCTGAACATCGGGTTCCCCATTGAATTCAACCGGTTTCAACTTCAAAAATTGCTCCAATCCATAACGGGGTGGTGCTTGATCTACCCTCGGACCTTGATCATGTATGGCCTTCATGGCCACCTCGAACATGCCTTGAAACATGGCACGTGCTTCTTCCCTTGTATCATTCTGATTCTGTGCCCCGCTAGTACCTCCTCTGTTTCTTCTTCCAGACATTGAGAACAATTACCTGCATAAGACATCAACCGTTAATCACTCCGCACACTACTACCCACCTAGGTCATACTAATCCACCTAGACTTATACTTAGAGCTAATGCCATAGCTCTGATACCAACTGTCGCGACCCCGGACCCCGCGGGCCCGAGACCGCGATCTGGACGTCGACTCTAAAACCAAAACTGAGAAATACCGAAGTTAAAATTCCATTTGATACCAAAAGGGTGATGATCCAAAGTTTTACAAAACCAAATTTGATAAAAACTAATTTCAACTATCATAAACTTCCACAAGTTTATGCCCAACAAAATACAAATATACAAATCTTAGTGACGTCATTGTTTGGTACAACTATCCCAAAATGGTTACACATTTACCTAATGTAAACCAACCTATAATAACCTTCCCCAAAAGAATGGATCCACACTCGACGTCCTCTTTCTCGTGATCAGCGAGACTAATCCTTAGCACCTGGCGGGGGGTTAAGGAAAAACAAAGATAAAAGGAAAGGGGGTGAGATAAATCTCAATAAGTTACTAATGCAACTACATGACATGCTATGATGCAATATACAAGAAGCAATAATAAATATCACATAGCACATAGCATTTATCACATAACAGATAGCAGCGGAAATAAACACATAACAAAGGATATAGCCAAGGTTTTCCAAACCGGAACATCCAAATAAAGGATCGCTGCGCAGCTTCAATAATCAACTAATCATCATCTTCATAATAGTATGAAAGCCGAAGAGAAAACCCCCGGTACCGGAACCAATAACCAAATGAAGTGTCACAAAGGACGGGAGACATGCCACAAAGTCATGCTCCAAGTAAAGCTAAAGTGCACACAAAGGAGCTAGCTCTTCTCACATCCAAGGCCAATCTGGAGGAGGGTAATAATGGGGCAAAACAATGGTCAACATCACAATGGACTTGACCGTGCCATCATAATATTTTGCATCGCCCAAACACACACAAAATACCAGCTGGACTTTCACGTAAAGGCTAAGTAATAAAATACTAGCACGATAAACACAAAGGATTCCAAAGTAGGGAATCACACCAAATAATCACCAAAACGATGAAATGAACCAACAATACACAATAAAGGTGCTTCAAAGTCCCAATTAACAATTAATGAATTTCAAACACAAACTTGATCACAAAGGACCCAATTCTATCACTAAAGTGTACTACAATGTTCACTAAGGTCAACTAGAAGGACACCCAAGACTGAGACCAAAACACGTTCTTCAATCACACAAATTAACAAAATGTAAAGTTTCAGGGGTTCTGTGCGGCCGCCCAAAGTGGGATGTGCGGTCGCCCAAAAAGCCTCAAAACAAGAACAAAAGCTTTCAGAAAGATGCGCGGTCGCCCAGGAAATTTTGTGCGGCCGCCCAAGCTTCTGAATTTCCAGAAATCGGGAAGAACAACATGGTTTCTTCCATTTTCAAACCCAAAACACATTCAACCCAAAATCCAACCTTCCAACTCACATACTAATGTACCAAAACAACCAATAAGTCTAAAAAAGACTCAAACAACAACATTTAACAATCAAAATCAAGAATCAAACCCAACATTCAAGATTTCACCATTTTTGATCAAAACCCAAAATAAATTCCCAATAAATTCAAAACCCAACCAAACTTTAAATATAACACAGCAATCATCATATAAACATGATATGAACATTTTAGCATTAAAATGGGGGAAAAGTAACTTACTTGCAAATTCTCAAAGTTGATGGATTTCAAATCTTTTTGATTCTACGCGATCCTATCGACGATCTAAACAATGTTCACGTTTTAAGAAATGAATAATAATGAGAGGAAGAAGGAGTAAATGAAGAGAGAAGGAAGGAGAAGAAAATGCTTACCAAAGCTAGAGAGAGGGAGGGAGTTGGCTGGAAGATGAAGAATGAGGGAGAAGGTGAGGGAGGAGGGGGAAGTAGGGAAATTATTTCAAAATGTTGCACTTAGGGCCCCTCCCCTACACTACTCAAAATACTTACACTCCCTACTAACAATCAAGACCCAATATTTCTACACTAACACAAATGACCCAAATAAAATGCTAGGCATAAATTATTATGAAACATATAATGCACACACAAATATTTAAATAAATAATAATTTAAATAAATAAACAAGCAATTAAATAAATATTAATTATTTATTACTAATAAAATAGAGCCTAGATTTCGGGTCGTGACAATTACACCCAAGAATCTTTGTTTTTGGTGTTTAACTAGTGCTCAAAGGCATAGGGATGATTTTATTCATGTTTTGTAACTAGCAAATAGGCTGAACAGACCTAAATCAGTCCAGTTTTAGCAGAATCCCCTGTTTCTGCCTGAGACTGAGCTGATTCCTGAGAATCTGTCAAAACCTCCTGGACAGCCTCATAAAGCCGTACGGCTGTTTTGTCCAGGAGAGCATTTTTCCAGTTTTGCCACCTTCTGTTAAATAATTTGCGAAGTAAACCCTTTCTGTTAAATACTTAACTGATTTCATTAAAAGTCAGTTTCTCCCACTTTCAAAAAACACACACACACACACACTTGCACAATTTTTAACAAACTTTAGGGAGACTCGGTTTCTTCTGAGGCGCTTTGGGTGAACTACCGGTTGAGTTCTTCCCAAAGCGTAACCTGGCCTTCGAATCCTTTGTCTCTAACCATTTTTCGTTAAGTTTGGGTTTAAAGTTAAACTAACGTGGAGACTCCATTGAACATTGATGAGGTTCCGTGTTTGATTCTCGAGGGTACTTTTTTCCGTTTTCCCGCGGGCATCTTACACATGGCAATTAGATTGATCATTTAAAATTGCAATCAAAATTTTGGATGATCAATAAAAGAGAATGGTAGTGAGACTACCACATGGGATAGTTATGTTATAAAGTTAATCTTTTTACTTTTAAGTATTGGGTATTGGATACCGGATATGGATCTCACATTTGTATAAATATTCAACAATTAGTAAATAGAAATACTACTTATGAAAAGTAATGTTAGTCTACAAATGATAATGATGCAAGAGTTGCAACATTGTTCGTAGAACACTTATGAAGTGATTTTACTCATTAAGTAGAAGATATTATTTTGTTTTCTTTTTAAGATAATGAAGGATATTTATTTCTTATTAAGAATAAGAATGTGCTTTATTTATTATGATTTGCTTTATTGTATTGTTAAATCATATAAATAAATCTTATATCCTAAATCTTGAAGAACAAAACAATAAATAAGGCTATAACATAAATAATTAAATTCTTAAGGCATTATTGTTTTGATCAAATTAATGAGAAACGCATATCTAAAGTTCCATAGGACAGAGTTTTAAAGTCATACGATTTTGAATCATATGATATATACAAATCTTATTTATTTGGACCAAGACATCTTTTAGTAGGAGTAGTAAAAGGGCTAATAACTTATCAGACCTAATACATGTTGATGTATATGGTCCATTAAGTTGCAATGCTAAAAGAAGGTTTTTAGTACTACTTGGTAAAACTATTCATAGATTCTGATTCGATCAAGATGATGAATACTTTAACCAAGAATTTGACAATCATCTTTAATATTGTGTATCTGTTTCACAATTAACTCCACCAAGAATACCATTTTGGAATGATGTGTCTACGTGGAGGTATAGAACTTTATTGGATATGGTTCATTAGATGATAAAGTCGATTTGATCTTTCATATTTATATTGGGGTTATATGTTGAAAACCGCTATAATCATACTAATTTGAGTTCCATCAAAATAGGTTCAAAGGTACCATATGGGATATGGAATGAAACAAAACCTGGCTTGTCTTTCACGAAGATTTAAGAAAGTGAGACTTTTGCAAAAAGACTGGTTTGGAACAAGCTCACACTTAAATCTAATAAATGTATTTTCGTGGGATATCCTAAGAAAACTTGAGGATATTATTTTACTTCCAAGAAACAAATTGTTTGTTGCTTATGATGGTACTTTTCTCAATAAATTGTTTATCTCTAAAAGAACCAGTGGGAGTAAAATATATCTCGAATGGTTTGAGACCTAGAAAATAACAATGAACCTAAGATGAAAGTTGAACAAACTTTCACAAGGAGTTGTGAAAATCCGTTCAAGTTACACAAGTTACATGCATATATGATAGGATATAATCTATAACAAGAAATATTGGATTTCTCGTAATAGAAAGTATTGAGGTAAAGTTCATTGAGAATGACATATTTACCACCTATCAAAATGCGAAGTCCGCTCCATATTAGATTAATGGATTGGAGTCATAACATCTAAAATGCAATCCATGTACAATAATCAAGTTTAGAACTTGATCATTCTAACCTAAGGTGTAAAAACCAAATGATAGAATTGAGTTTTTTTGGAGAAAACTAACATGGATGGCAAAGTACATACTCATTAAACAAGACTAAATGTGAAAGGTTGACTCATATTTCGACTATGATAAAACTTTCTCACTCGTAGTCATGATTTAAGATATTAGAATTCTTATTGCCATACCTTCATCTTTTGAATATGAAATATGGTAAATGGATATCAAAACATCGTTCCTCAATGGGAACTAACTTAAGGATGTATTGGATACAACCTAATGGTTTTGATAATCCAGAAAATTCTAATAAAGTAAGTTTCTTGGAGTTGAAACATTCATTATAATGAAGCATTAAAAGCGTTTGAAATTCATCAATAATGAGACTTGTGTTTGCTAGAAAATTAGTGGGAGCATAGACTTATTCCTAGTCTCGGAATTACCATCTATTGATATAAATCTAGGAAGTTGATTGGTTTGTGTCAAAGTACTTATAAAGACAAAGTGCTGAATTGTTCAGTATGCAAGACTCTTGTAGAAGAAGTTGCAAAGTTGTCTAATGACAATGTTCTTGGCAAGACTTAGTCTTATTGGAAGACTAATGAGCAGGAATACATGATTAGGATTCCATATGCTTCAGTAATTGGATCTATCATGAATGTCATATTATGTACTTAGATGGGATAACTCGTATACTTGGAGTATGATGAGAATATACTAATCATATTCTAGTGAAAGTCACTTGATAGTGGTCAAGAACATTCTTATGTACTTGAGAAGAACTAAGGATGCATTCATGATGGTTGTTGGAATGGGAGATGATCTAGTAAATGGTTACATAGATGCATGCTTCCAAAACGACAAGGATAATTAAAGATCGCAGTACGAATATATATTTAAAGTAAGTGCTACTAGTTGGAATAGTTCCAAACAAATACACCCTAAATAATTCTACGAATAAAATTGAGTATTTAGTTACATGAGTTGTAACTAAGGGAGTTGTTTGAATATAGATGTTATTAGTAAAACTAGAAATAGTTTCTAGTACCACAAATCCTATGGACCTTTATTGTGAAATAATGGTTATTGCACAAGCTAAGGTGCCAAGGACTCATCTATGATCTAAACACATAGTCAAACGTTTCCATCTCTACGAGAAATCGTTGATATGGGAGATGTCAAAATATGCAAAGTACTTTATGATGATAACAAGGATAATCATCATACATATGTTCTTCCATGTGCTGTTATGATGGTCATAAGCTAAGCTCAATGGTATTGGATACATGTTGATTGGGCCTATTACAAGTGGGAGATTGTTGGAGATTATGACCTAGGCCCTTTAGAAAGGCATTACGTTACATCATGTTCTCATTTGTTATAAAGATAAAAAATTGGATTAATTATTATATGTTTTGCATGTTTCTTATAATAATCCCTGTCCCTAGTACTTATGAAGAACTAGTATAAGTTTAATTGATGATCATGTGATAATCATGTGTATGTGATGCAAATTAAACTTATGGGTACTTGTTGATGCACAAGTACTGGAAATGACCCACTATGAGATTTATGTCATGGTCAAATGTCATAATTAAATATCATTTAGTTATATCATTGGAATCCTTAGACCTGAGATTATCATCGTCTTCCACATGATGAACATTGTGTTTGACGTACTCAAACGCTACCCTTAACCAGGTAGTTATACAGGCTACGATTGGCACAATCGGATTCTTGTAGGGAAGAATAATAAGTCAAGATGGGATGTTGTCCCTCTTATCTCAAGAGAGATATCTGCTTGGCCACTCGAGAGTAAGATTGATGATAGTGCATGGCCATGCCCAAATGAATTGCTATGTTCAATGTTATTTTCTCATATCAATCTACTCGGGATCGAGAAAGCATTGGACACTTAAGTTAACTTAGACCGTGGCTTATGTTCAATATGATATCGCGTGACAAAAGGATCATGATATGTTCTATGAGGATAAACGAACTTCGTTAAGTTATATTAATTGGGTAGTCATGATGGCTTACTAGAGTCCACTCATGATTTATGGGTTTGACCTTGGTCAGACACATTGTCAACTTAATATAATCCTATAGGGTCACACACAAAAGAACTAATTTACAAAAGGGCTAAAATTGGAATTTCGGAAAAGGGCGTAAAATCAGAATTAAGGAAAAACAGGAAATCTGGGTTCTTGGAAAGATCCAGACGGACCTTACTTAAGACCCAGTCAGACCAAGGGAGGGTCCGGTTGGACCCATTATATGACCCGGTAGGATCTCCTTGGTTCGGGCTTGGTTTTTCCTTATTCAATTTTGACGGATTTTTAGCCTATTTCTCCTAAAGTGTTTAGGTTTAGTAAGTATTAATACCCCTCTCTTAACCCTAATTTGTATGGGTAATAATTGGTTGCCTCTATGTGTTTGATAAACACACTCTTGAGTTTATATGAACACCAATTAACTCATATAGCCTTTTGATAGAATGAGTTTCTATTGGATCTAGCAATTCGGATCTAGAATTGTTCTAGATATTCGTTCGTGTGTGGATAAACATAGAGGGTGCTTGCTTTAGCATCTAAAGTTCGTGTTCCTGAGATCGTGATTCGAAGAACGTGGAGAAGATCAAATCATAAAGCTTAAAGACTTGAAGATTTGAAGATCCGAAAATTTTAAACGCACAACAATGGTTAGTATTCTAAATTCATCTTCCTATTAATTTAATCATCATGAATGGATCCATGGGATCTAGGGTTTTTTTGATTTTCTATTTCCATTTCCGCTACGCATGGTGCCTCAAAACCAAACAGTTAGTGGGACGGCTGAACCTTTGCAGGCGACCTACGTATCCTAAGGGGAATCAAGCCAAACGTAGTTCAAACTCTGTGGGGAAAATAAAATATTGCCTTCCACTAGGGATGATGAAAAAAACGACCACGTCAGTCAGGTGGCTAAACCTTCTCAGGCTTCATATGTATCCTTAGAGGAATCAAGCCAAACGTAGTTCGGAGATGCGGGGAAATTACAAACAATATCTTCTGCGAGGGATAATCTGCTGCCAGGGATAAAGATACCAATGGGGTAACCAAATAGGTTGGGTGGCTGAACCTTCTTAGGCTTCCTATGTATCCTCGGAGGAATCAAGCCAAACATAGTTCGGATTCTACTGGGGAGTTAATGAGCAAAGATGATGCGAGATACAAAGATGGTCGGGTCTAAGTAATCTCAAGATAAAATAACAGATGCCGGAACGTACGCGATATGAAGAAGGCAAGGTCTAAGTAACCTTGATGGAACTAGAACGTACATGATATAAAGATGGATCTCAGTAATCACGATGGAACTAAGCAAATGTCTAGGTATATGTAATATATAAATGGTCGGGCTTCAGTACTCACGAAAAAAATTGGCAAATCCTAGAACATACGCGATATGAAGACGCTAAAGTCTAAGAAATCGCGATGGCTTCATGACGTATGTGATATAGAGACGAATCTCGGTAATCAATAAAAATAAGAAAATGATAGAATGTACGCAATATAAAGACGCTAAAGCCTAAGTAATCACGACAGGAATAAGAAAATGTTAGAACGTACACGATATGAAGACGCTAAAGCCTAAGTAATCACGATGGAAATAAGAAATGTTAGAATGTACGCGATATGAAGACGTTAAATCCTAAGTAATCGCGATAGAAATAAGTAAATGTTAGAACGTACGTGATATAAAGACGCTAAAGCCTAAGTAATCACGATAGAAATAAGTAAATGTTAGAACGTATGCGATATGAAGATGCTAAAGCCTAAGTAATTGCGACGGAACTAGAACGTACGTGAGGTAGAGACAAATCTCAGTAATCACGACAATGTTTGGAGTAACATCTAAAAGTACGCAGTATAATGATGAATTGACGATAATCTAGGAATATTGGGAGGTTGCATATACCAAAGGTAATGTGTTTAGACATTTTAAGAGGCTTCCCAGATTAAAGATAATTATTCTTGGGAATTATGGAGATTTTACGGGCCAAAGGATATTGATTAATATGTTTTCAAGGACTACAGATTCTCGAGGAAGCACAAGGATGATGGACACTCGGGGAATCACAAAGGTAATGGTCTCTTAGGGAGTCACAAAAGTGATGAACTCTCGGGGAGTCACAAAAGTGATAGACTCTCAGGGAGTTACAAAGGTGATGGACTCGAGGAGTCACAAATGTGAAGGACTCTTGGGGAGTCACTAATACTTTGTCAGAAAGGGAGATCATAGAAAGCATGGTGTTTGGGATCCACTTATCATCAATTAGGAGGATATTATTGAGACTTTCCCGAAGGGAGGTAATTCAGAATGTTTAGGCTACGAGCCAGTTATAGTCTCATCAATAGAGTCAAAGGACTAAAATTTAATAGGCTTGAGACTAAGGCTTTTAGGTAAGGGATATTTTGCTTGGTTGCTTATGCTAGGACCTAAAACTTTTAAGGAAAGGGGATAAGAAAGATGGTAACCTCCTAGTCTTGAGATAGGGATGCCAAAGATGTTATGGTTTCTTAGGCTTGAGATTATGTCTTGGAGATGATGTGGGTTTCCTAGGCTTATGGGATAGGGATTGGAGTTCGTTAAGTATGAGGAGGGTATTGTATCCTAGGCTCAGGGCTATGGCTTGAAGAAGTTGAGGTTAATGATTATGAATTTCCTACATTTCAAGGCTAGGGTTTCGAACAAGGGTTTGGAAGGAATATCGTATCCTAAGCATGAGGCCATGGTTTAGAGAAACTGGCGTTAAGGATCATAACTTTCCTAGATTTTGAGACTAGGGTTTAGAAATATCCTAGGCTTCGAAGCTAGGGTTTGGAGTTTCCTTAGAGGTTACAAAGGCGTTAGCTTTCAAACATAAGGCTGGGAGTTGGAAAGGTTATGACTTCCTAGGTTTAAGACTAGGATTATTGGGAAGAGTGTAGCTTCCTAGGTTCGTGCTTAGGGATTGATTTTGAAAGGTTTACTAAGATTGATGTTAGGGTTCACCATTTTCTGGGATTGGTAACTATGGCTTGGATATGAACGTTGTAACCTAGGTTTTTAGGCTAGGGTTTAAGACTAGGGATTATAAGTTTCCTATATTTTGAGACTAAGGTGTAGGAATTTCCAAGGTCTATGACTAGGGTTTGAAGGGAATGTCTACTACTAGGCTCGATGCTAGGGTTTAATGAGGATGTGGCTTCCTAGGCTTGAAGCTAGGGTTTGAAGAGGATACGACTTCCTAGGCTTGAGGCTAGGGTTTGGAGAGGATACGACTTCCTATGCTTGAGGCTAGGGTATAGAGAGGATACAACTTCCTAGGCTTGAGGCTAGGGTTTGGAGAGGATACAGCTTCCTAGGCTTAAGGCTAGGGTTTAGAGAGAATGTGGCTCCCTAGGATCACGGCTAGGGTTTGGTCAACATGTATGGGAGCAACTTTATGACTCTAAGGGTGACTATTCTATGTTTATGTACGAAAGGATGTTGTGTGCTTTTGTACACAAGCATTATGGCGGATTGTACATGCAGTGGATAACATGTGAGGTGTTCGGTTTTCTGGCGGCAGAGCTATTTTGGTTTGTCTAGGAGAGAGGGATAAAGGATCTGGGCAAAGGTATTTTGAGGGGATAAAGGTGATACTTGAAAGTATTGAGATCTAGGCTATCTAGGTGCTAGGGACCGATACTTGGATATGGTAATCTTGGAGATCGAAAGTATTTGAAGGTTGGTCTTGGTTTAGACAAAGCAAGTTTGAGGTCTAAGAGTGTTATGGTTTGGGGCATGTGAGCTTGATACCTCAAGGATGGGTAGGCTCGATATGTTAGACCTACGCTTAAATAAACCATACTAAAGTGCTAGGTTTAGCTAGGGTAAGACTTAGACAGGTGCTAAGGATACCGGGGCTCAATGGAATGGTATGTGTGAGATTCAGAAGCTTTCGAAGGCTAGACAGGGTAGCCTTGGGACATAAGGTTTTCAAGTAGGTAAGTCTCTTGTCCTATGCATTATGGGTCAACACCAGGCAGGTTTGAGGTCGGGCCAAAGAGTAATGGATTGGGATTGGCTGATCCTAGTACCTAACAGGTTAAGGGTTTAGAATGGGGGTGGCTGGTTTGGATCCTGAAGTGTTGAAAGTTTAGGCTAGGTGCGTTTAGGAACCCTACGGTTTCAATGGCTAGACTTTACAAGCCATAGGTGTGGGAAATGGGTCTGGATATGTGACCATGTTGGCGCTTAGGTAAGGAATTGAGTCTCACAGATTACATCAATCCTAAACTCCTTAGAATTCTGATTTCTACAACTTTTCTGAATTCCTCGATTGAAAACTATTTCAGGAAACACAGTTTCGAAAACCAGCCGTCTGAAATCAGTTTCAGTTTCCAGATTCGAATTCTGTAAACAATTTACAGAACAAACTGGACACCAGAAAACAAAACAAGTTTCTAGAATTCGTGGCAGGAGCCGTAGGGAGCCATAGCCACCGTACGCGACTGAAACAGCCGTACGACTGCCTTTTCAAGATTTCTAGTTTTTCAGAAATTCGATCAATCCCAATATCGTGTTCATACATAATCAGATTACAGAAACACGAAAATACAGATTATGAATTTTAACCCATCTAATTCATATAATCAATAACCAATTTATTCCACATACAAATTAGATCAAGATCATCAGCAATTATAATCCAATTACAACATGATAATCTAAGCATGCGATTATACATATGAATCAAATTAATATTACAATCACATAATCCCATCATAAACTAGCAAGCATATTTTATATCTCATATAAAATCCCATCACATAAATTCATCTTATCATGATCATACCAATTAAATAATCGCATTAAATAATTACATCATGATAATATTAGAATTATTGATCATCAACAGGGCTCCGATACCACTGTTGGGTTTTGTGAAATCATGCGCGGCAGAAACATCATATAAAAAACCCAAAATCCTAGATCCGTTATGTTCAATAATTCATAATAGGAGGATGAAAGAAACTAACCCTTGTAGATCGATATATGAAAACTTGGATTAGATGCTAAGATGAGCACCCTCTACCGGTGATCCACACTTTGAACGGATTCAAGAACAATTCTTGAACTTGACTGCTAGGTCCTTCGGATTGAAAAACTATGGTGAAGAACGATTTTTCAATTGCTCCTAACGATTATTAAAGTTTGATAATTGGGAATTATCAAACCTAATAACCCAAGTATATTATGTGTATTCTCTCTCTCTCCAAGAAAGAGTTTGTGATTTCCAAAATCAATGTTATGGGAACAATTCCTGGTTGTCCACAATATATACAAAAGGTCTCCAAAACCCTTTAGGACTTAGGTATTCTTGTCCAACAAGAAAATACCAAAATTAAACAGCAGTGCGGGGGGGAGGGGGGTACGGCTCCTATGGAGCCGTACGGATCCCCTTTCCAGTTTCCTCATTTTTTGCTCCTTTTAATTATCCATTCTACGTGTGTGACCCAATAGGATTATACTAAGTTGGCAACGAGTCTGAACCATTCAAACCTCGTAAGTCATAAGCGGACTCTAGCAAGCCATTAAGACTTCCCAATTAGTATAACTTTGAAATCCAAAGTTTCCTAAATAGAACATAACACAGTCTCTTTGTTACACGAATTGAACGTAAGCCATGGTCAATGGTCAAATTACCTTGTTCAATGCTTTCTCGATCCCGAATGTATTGATAATACAAATGACATTGATCCAATCAATCCATTTGAGCATGGCCATGCATATCATCAATACAATTCATCGAGTGGCCAAAGCTTGACATCTCTCTTGATGAGGAACAAATCCCTTCTTGGCTTATTACCCTTCCCTACATGATTCCGATTATGCCAATCACATTCTTTATAGCTACCCGGTTAAGGGTAACGTTTGAATATGTCAAACATAATGTTCATCATGTGGAAGACTGTAATAACCTCAGGTCTAGATATTCCAGTGGTATAACTATATGAGACTTAATTATGACATTGTGACCATGACATAAATCTCATAGGGGTCAGCCTAGTATTTGTTCTCCAACAAATACCCATAAGTCTTATTTTATCGCATACACATAATCATCATATGATTTTCTATTAAACTTATACTAGTGATTAATTATAATTACTAGGGACGGAGATTATTATAATGAACATGAAAAAGATATAATAATCAAACATTCAATATCTTTATTAAACCATAAAGCAAATGATAACATTAATCGTTCAAACAACGTGCCTATGGCATACACACCAACACTATATGAGTTGGTTATAACTTAATCGAGTCGGGTAAGGTTTGACTTAGATGGGTCAAGGTAGTGGATTGACCTAGATGGGTCGAGGTAGCGGTTTGACTTAGATTGGTCGAGGTAGCGGTTTGACTTAGAGAGGTCGAGGTCAAAGGTAATTGGGTTGACCTAAGGGGTCAAAGGCTGACCTAAGAGGTCAAAAGTGGATAGAGGTTTTGTGATATCCCACATCGGTGGGATTTCAAAATCTTTAGTGGTACTTAAGGTACAACCAATTACCAGTGAATACCAATACGTCTAAGGATTTTTAGGTGGGTGTGAGCGCTCGCCCCTTTCGCCCGTCGGTTTCCTCTGGTTCAAGGGTATTGTTTGTAAGGGCTTGATTGTTGTGAGTCGCCACCATATTTAACGGAACACGGACCATGAGATTCTTGAGTTCGGGGGGTTAAGTTATGGATTGGGAAGGTCAAGGAGCACCCAATCCACCCGATCTAGGATCGGTCTTGCTTACGAAATCATCATCATCATCATTAAAATTATGCATTCATGTACTAAAAGAAAGCAAACAAATAAATAATTTCTTATTTATTTGAGATGTCGGATCATATGCTTCGAGACCATCTCCATAAATTGGAGAGGCTCTAGGCTGATCCTTTTGATAGAATCACACTACTTCAAAACAAAGAAGGAGATGAGAAGAGAGGAAAACAAAGGAATTACCTAAGCGTTCTTCGAGAATCCTATGGATGACCTTGACTAAATGCCTTGATGATCCAATGAACTTGACTTGAATGGTGTTATGAAGGTTTGAATTTCGTGGGTGAGGGAGAGAGGCTGATTATGAGGACCTCTTTTATCAGATTTTGAGTGGTTTTGGGTGAAAGACCATGCTAGAGGTTTTTACGTTCAAGAACCTCTATATTTATAGGATTTCTTGACCTAGGGTTTAAGCTAAGGGGGTAAGTTTGGATGGGAATCAAAGACTTGATTTCCAAGGAGGTATTTTTGGACTCTAGGATCGCTCATCAGCTTTTCCCGGATTGCATGAGTGTTTGCCAAGAAACAGGGTTGAGATCAACAAGGAAACTGGCCAAAACCCGACTATCAAGGGGATGTCTCGTATAGACATCCAATGTCTCGTACGAGACATCTTGTGTTTGAATCACAATTTGCCCTCCTGCAGCAGTTTGAATGTTCATTGTGGCATTTCTTAACCATATCAGTGCAGTTGGCTTCCATCGTAGCCTAATAGTACCCTAATAGTACCCTAGTCGGATAATTTTCTTTGCTAGCATGTTTCCATTCATGTGGGTTCCACAGACTCCTTGATGGACTTGGTCCATGACTTCTACGGCTTCGTACTCATCAGCACAGAGTAGACATTGTTTGTGATGTTTCTTATAGAGCCGATCACCTTTAATCACAAATTGTGGGTAGCGAATCTTTTGAGAGCTATCTTTGCTTTAGGTGATGTGTCCGATGGGAACGTTCCGTATAGAAGGAAACGCCAAACGTCGTAGTACCAAGGTTTATCATCCAAGGCATTCACGGAAACAGAGTCACACGGCTCTTTATAGTCATGAAAGTCTATAATCGAGTGGTAAGAAGGAGTCGTTCGTCTCGCGACTTTGAATGTTTTGACCTCAGTCCATTCGGGAATCTCAACAAGTGATGCTTGCATGGCTAGAGAATCTGCTAAGCGGTTCTTATCTCTAGGAAGATAGTAGAAAGTGACCTCTTCGAGAAGCCTTTCATGTCAACAAGTGATGCTCACCGGCTATGATATCACTTACGTCACACTCAAATCCATCAGGGGGGAAAGTGTTCAGTGATCAGCTTGCTGAATTTCCGTGTGACGAAGTGAAGGGGGAAGACTTACAATTTCCCGACGAGCACTTGATTTAAACCACAACGGAGGAAAATAAGTGGCAACTTTTTTTCAATGGCGCAGCCAATAAGCACGGTTATGGGATAGAAATGTTGCTTGTTGATCCAAAGGACATCTACACTCCAATTGCAATCCGTCTTGAATTCGAAGCCACCAACAACATTGCTGAATAGGAGGCATGTATAGCGGGGCTAGAAGCAGCCCTAGAAAGAAATGTCACAGATCTAGAAGTATTTGGTGACTCCCTACTCCTTATCAATCAGACATCGGGTAAATGGCGAATCCAAGACCCGACCCTCCAACAGTATGGTCAACACCTCGAGGAGCTAGCTGAACAGTTCCAAGACATCACATTCAATTATTTGCTAAGGGACAAGAACCGCTTTGCCGATGATCTAGCTACTATAGCCTCACTAGTTCAGATGCCCAAGGGAAAAATGGTGAAGCCTTCAAAATTACAAGAAGGACTAGTCTGGCATATTGCATGAGTATTTAGATCAATGAAGTCCAAACAAACCCCCCGTGGTACACATACATCATGAACTTTCTCAACAATGGCACTTTCCCCGAGAACAGCAATGGGAAGTCTCGAGTAGCATTACAAAAGCGAGCTGCGAGATATGTATTGATTGGGAACCGAGTCTACAAGAGACATCATCAAGGGATCAATCTCTTATGTGCAAATGAGACCGAAGCTCAAGAAATCATGCACGAAGTCCACGAAGGCGAGTGCGGACCCCACATGAATGGGATTATGTTAGCTAAGAAGATACTCCGTATTGGCTACTATTGGACTACAATGGAAAGAGACTGCATCGAGAAAGTCAAGAAATGCGCCAAGTGCCAATTCCATGCTAATTTGCAACATGCTCCACCTTCAAAATTGTACAACATGACCACACCATGGCCGTTCTCTTGCTGGGGCATAGATATCATCGGAAAAGTCCACCCTACGGGAAACAACGGACAGTCGTTCATTCTAGTGGCCGTGGCCGTGGATTATTTCACAAAGTGGGTCGAAGCACAAGCTTACTGAGTTCTCAACGCCAAGAAAGTGGCCGAGTATGTGAAGAACAACATCATGTGCCGATATGGTATTCCTCATGAGATCATCTCCGACAATGGTTCTCACTTTGAAAAGGAAATTGATGCGCTTTTGGTCGGTTACAAAATTACCAAGCACAAGTCATCCCCGTACCGCCCCCAAGCTAATGGAGCGGTCGAAGCAGCAAACAAGACAATTGAGGTCATCATCCGGAAAATGGCTTCAATAGGAAGGGACTGGCCCGAGAAATTACCACTAGCATTGTGGGGCTACCTCACATCAATCTGGTCAGTAACAGAAGAAACCCCATACTCATTGGTTTATGGTTCTGAAGCCGTACTTCCAATCGAACTCGAAGTTCCCTTTTTACGAGTCTTACTCGAGAACCAAGTCAACGAGGTTGATTGGATGCAAAGTCGATATGAGCAACTAGCCCTACTCGATGAAAAGAGGTTAAGAGCGTTTGACCACACAAGGGCTTATCAACAAAGAATGGCAAAGGCTTTCAACAAGAAGGTGAAGCCTCGAAAAATCAAGGTGGGAGATTTGGTCCTAAGACAACCTCCTCCCAATGCCATGAATCCCCTCGAGAAATGGGGACCTCGATGGATCAGTCCGTAGGTGGTCAAGAAGATATTAAGCGGCGGTGCAGTCCGACTCATAGACTTGGATGGTGATCAATTGCCAAAGGAGGTCAACCTCGAAAAGCTCAAGAAGTTCTACGCTTAACAAATAAAGACCATTAAAAAAATGGTCTTCATTTGTTTGAACTACGGAGACCTTAGCCTCTCTACAAGAGGAACGTAGGCAACCTTCGGGTGTGGTCTAAAACATAAATTTTTACCCAATCATGTCATAACAAAATGCAATTCTTATTCATTCTCAAATCATTTTGATCATTACAATGGACAATATTGGCAATAAAAGAGATTAAAACATTAAATCCTAAACAAGTGGTCTACTTAATTGCAATCTTGAGGTACTAGGAAAAATCTAATTTCTTTTTAGCTTTTGAAGGGCCACCCGAACGGCTCTCAATACTACTCTTCTTGGGAGGCCTAGGAACGCTGAGACGGACCGAAAACTTCTGCGCAGCAAGACGTCTCCGAGCATAAAAGCTGTCCAAAAGAGTGCCAAAAGGGTCAGCCAAAATGTTGTTTGGGTCAGCAGCAGCTTCTTTGTACCTCATAGCGCTGCTAGGCTCAAAGTCCTTACCTAGAAACTCAGCTCGAAGCATGTCAATCCAAGTGATACCACGGTAAAGGGTGCCGAACAGATAATCCAAGTAACTCTCAGAAAGGAAAATACTACCCCGATGAGTAGAGACGGAAGCCCACCGATGACGGTCACAGCCCCAAGCCAACTGGAGCTCCCTCTAAAAGTCTGGACCCATCTACGAGACTAGACGAAGCACCCTACTCCTTAGAAAAGGGACAATCTGCTGACGACCGAACTACCTCAGAACCCTCTCAGGCTGATAAAATGAGGAATCTCTGAGACCGGGGAGGACAACATGCCCAAAACCCAAAGTCCATTCCACGAAAAGACGAAGCCCCCAAGAAGGAGGACACCACTCAATGTCATCCAATCCTCGAGATGCAAAGAACTTCTTCCAACCATCTTCAGATAAATCCCAAGTTATCAGCTTCCTCCTATGAATAGCAAAAAGAGAAAGATCACCATCCGGAGAATAAATTCTGAAATGCTCTCGAAGCCATACAGTCAAGATCAAGGGGCTTCCCCGTCTCATCTCTCCCATCCGGTGCAACTAATCCAAATCATGCAAAGTCTCCCCCACTATGAGAGGGATTATGCTGAACTGTTGCTCCTTTACCTGTAAGATAATCTCAGCCAACTGCGCATCCGCAGTCCCGAGGGGTATAACGAACAGAACCTCGCTGAAAAGGCAAACTGCCATAGCATTCCTCTTAAAGGACTGAACCACCATGTCCTCCGAATGCAAACTGAAGAACATCGGCAACTCAGATATGTCAATCACGGTGCCGTGTAGCATCTTCCTCACATCTCTGATAGGGAGGTTCAACAAGTCGGACCAAGAGTCAATCACACCTCGATGGTATTTGGGGATGGAAATATGACCCGCCAATGGCATGCCAAGAATGGCACCAAAGTCATCAATAGTCAGCACCATTTCATTCGCCGAGAAGTTAAAGGTGTGACTGTCACAATCCCAAAAGGCTGCAACAGCCCTCAACAAATCCCAATCCGGTTTCAAAGTCCGTAGCGTGAAAAGAATCCGGAATCCGAAGTCTTTGACAAAAGACTTTTTGGGATGAGTCTTGAAAGAATACACGAAGGTCGACAAATCCTTCTCATAGTCACTGACAACCTTGGCATTAAGAATGAAATAATTGGAAGCCATGGAAAATGTTGGTTACAAGCAAAATCAAGCAAGAAATAATGTTCAAGAATGGCAGAAAATAGCTGTTGAAAGACTGGTTTCAAACAGAAGCTGATATTATAGCTGTTGGGGATCTTTTGGCAAGCAAATGTCAAGCCCCAGAATTCGCTCCCCAGAAGCGCGTGCCTCCCAACACCCATATGGGAAGTGTGCGCGTCTCACAGTCACTAGCCAGGGCGCCCGCTTTCCGCTTTCCGCTTCAGAGATGCCTCAGTCGGCCCTTGTCAAAGAAGGAAATCACAAAGGAACAGATCTCAAACATTCCCAAAATCAGCAGGATCAACGTTCTTCATCAAAACCACAACATCTCCGCCCTCGAATACATAGTTGGGCACAATTTGGTCCGCCCCTAAGGCATGTCAAAATCAAAATTATATAGAAACTCCCACTAAACCAGGTGCACATGAAACACTAGATTAAAGAGAGAGAGAGAGAGATTTGCCAAGATAATACACAAACCAGGTGCACATGAAACACTAGATTAGAGAGAGAGAGAGAGAGAGAGATTTGCCAAGATAATACACAAACCAAAGAGAACACAAGCAATCAGAACAACAAAACAAAGATAAGCAGGCGGGGGAGAGAGGTACCACCACAAGAGGAAGAGCATTGGCTTCATTCTACTATAAATGTGGGACCCACATCTTGCTATTGAAATGAGACAATGTCAGTTGAGTTCGCGTCATTTAGGTGCTATGCAATTGTTCAGGTACGGAGCGGGCCAGAAACTGAATCTCTGGGAGCTAGGGATTCCTTGTTTTTCAAGGAAAGATTTGCAAATTGTGAGTCTAGGTAGTCCCTACTTTTGGTGCGCCTATGATGGCTGGTAGCTGGCTGCTGTTGCTGCTGATACATGACACAAAGTCTTCCCATCTCTCTCTCCAACACTTCATGCTCCACTGCCATCACAATCAGTTTTGCTTTAGTATGCTATTTACTCGACTTTCCACTTTAGTTTGTTCCAAACTAAGTCACATCTCTAAATTTAACTTAAATGTCCATTATGTTTCCCATTATTTTTTATTTATTTAGAAACATTATACTCCCTCCGTCCCAAAATAATCTTCCCACTTTTTTGCCGTTACTACGAATGAACTTTAAGCAATAATTATAAGTTGATTAAACTGTACTTGTGAAAATCTAAAACTTGTAAGTGATACATCGTCAAGATTACTATCAATAACAAGTTATAGATATTTATTAGGATAACCAAATCAACTTTAAATTATTGCTCAAAGTTCATTTGTAATAACGACAAAAAAGTGGGAAGATCGTTTTGGGACGGATGGAGTATTATCCTAAAAGAAAACTTCATTTGATTGCATGTTATGTATACATATATTTAAGTAGTTGTACAATGATAAATTTGACTTTACATGTGCCTCTTTTGTGGGATGGAGTGACAAACTATGACCCAGGGTACAAAAAGGTGCTACAGCGCCCTAAGCCAATCCTTTGTGCACTTATATGATTACATGCTAGGATTGTCTGAATAATACAGCACAGTAAAGGTTTAGAGCTACTCAGCTAAGTAATCACATAAACTAAGCGTTAGAAATATAATGGCAAAATCCATACTTTTGTGACTCAACTTTTGGCCAATTCCAAATGTGCTCACTGTAGCGACCCAAAACCCGTTCCTATTTATTTTATATTTTTGGGGATTTTTATTTGACTTATATGTGCATTTTATGTGTTGCATCATACTTTATGATTTGCACATCTTACTTGATTATTTGTGTTATTTACTTAGTTAGTAAAAATAATGATTAAAGGAGTTAAATGATTAAGTTGAAACTTTAGGGTCCTTTGTGAAAATGTAACTTCAGGGGTTAAAGTGTTCAAATCGAAAGTTGGGTGACCAATTTGTAAAATGGGGTAAAAATCTTTATAAGAAATCTTCTTTCTTTCCCTTATCTGTGTATGTATGTTCTGCAACTTTCTTCTACGTTCAGCTTAGGGTTAAAATAAAAGGTAAGTTCAACCCATTTCGATTTAATTCTTTTTATTTACTTATCCGTTTTAAAAACTAATTATATAAAAATGATCAGGGCGTCGAGTAGGTCATTTCTACCCGAACAAAACTTATTTCAGCGATACTTTTTCCGGAAATAGGTAAGTTACTAATTCTCCTTTAAATGTTAAAATAGTCATATATGCTATATTTGATACTTCTACTTGTTAATTTTGTGATTTGGGTAATATTTGTTATACTTGTAATTTTGGGACAAAGGGAGTATATAGAATTTGTTTTAGCTGGGTGTTGGAATGGCTTAGAAACCAAGTTGTAACCTTAATGAAGTTACTAATGTTGTGCAGTTTATGTGTTATACTTTTGGGACGGAAGGAGTAAAAATGAACTAAGGAAAGAAATCTGGGATTTTGCCCAAAATGGGAGGGGGCGCGCGCACCCTATATAAGGAGGCGCACGCACCCTATTGTTATCAACCTAGGCAAAAGTGTATGGTCAAGGGAAGCGTGCGCACCCTTTTGGGTGGGGCGCGCACACCCTTAGTTGGCCAAAAATAGTGAGGTTCTGATGAAAGGAAGCGCGCGCACCCTATTGGGTGGGGCGTGCGCACCCCCCCCCCTGTTTTCCAGGTTTGATAGTTTGTTTAACTTGGGTATAAGAGGACAATTGTTTGTGTAGTCCTTGGGGTGGTTTAGGACCCAAACGTGAATGTGTATGACTTTTATGTCGTTAATGAAAAAGATTGGGTTGTGACTTAATGTCCTTATTATGGACTATTTATGAGAAATCTTTTGTGTGCATCTTGTGATGTATTTGGCTTAGTTCCTTCTTGGATTAAATGCCTCGGGTTTTGTTTAGCAAGTTGTGAATACCCCTTTCCGATGAAGCGACGCATGGGAAGTATCTTGTGATTATTTTTATTTACAAAGGGATATTCTTAACGACATTAAAATTATGAGAGTCGCCACGCCGTTTTAATTAAAGCCAAAACATTGAAAAAAGCATTTTTAACGGGTTCGGGGGTCAAATTACAACAAGAGAAGAATATTGGACGTTATCACTCCTATTGCCCGAATTGATCGGTCTTTCTATCATGATGAATGTGTTAGTAGTGTGTTAGTGATTTAGACCGGATCCGAAGATTGCCTACGTTCCTCTCAATGTGAGAAGCTCAGGTCAGCGTAGTTCGCAGAGAATTTTAGAATAGGCAGAAGAATCGGGATCATGCATAATGAGGGGGAATTTACCTAAAGATTAGGGTTTAGAAGTAGTTCCTAGATCATCCTCGGGTTGATGAACCCTCGATCATCATCGGCTATGAAATAACATGTAATTATGAAGATCGCAACCCTAAATATAGCATAAATAAGGTTTTAATCTATGAACACGATGAACATATGAATAAACATGCAAGAACATGAATATTAAAGATCTACATTAGAAATAATGCAAGAACGCGAAGAAATAAGTTAGAAGACTTACCTATGTTGGCAAGAAATAAACCTTGGATCTTCTTGAGTGTTTGAATGTTAATTAGAGAGAAAAATATTGTTCAAGAACTCCAAAATTCGTACTTAGAGCTCTCAAAATCGGACCCTTAAACCAATAGCCTGGAGTGGTTTATATAGTAAACTGATGGGAGGATCTGATGGTCCAGATCATCCGGCGCAAGGTTGGCCGCCTGGCCATTGTTGAAGCCGGTTACAAGAGTGGCCGCGTGGCCAAGATCAATGCGGAGCAATGTTGGCCGCGTGGCCAAGGCTGCCGGCTGACTTGATTCTTAAGCTAGGGTTTCTGCATGGTTTTATGGTAACCCTAAGTTGCCTATTTTGATAGATTTTGCCATAAATGAGATATTTTTGGGAATCCGGGACAAGTCTTTGTAAGGTTTCTAATTCCTATAAAGTCCTTGTATATTTGGGAAAGTCCTAATAAACTCATTTTCAGGTCGGGTACTAACAGTAGCCCCTCGGCGACGCTTCTTGCAAGGCAATGTGGGGTCGACGATAAAAAGAAGGATCCGTCTGAAACATGAGTTTCAAAACAGATGAAAGGTAAGGGAACGGCTGAACCTTGATAGGCGACCTACGTATCCGCGGGGGAATCAAGCCAAACGTAGTTCAAATCTGATGGGAAATTGAGAATGACTGTCCTCTGATGGGGAACAACGTCTTCTGCTGGGGAAAATGCACCTGCTGGGGATGAGAGATAACCGCGTCGGTCGGGTGGCTGGACCTTTTCAGGTTTCCTACGTATCCTCTGAGGAATCAAGCCGGTCGTAGTTCAGAGATCTACTGGGGATAAAACGAGATATCGGACTCCTGCTAGGGATAATAAACCTACGGGCACTATCCTGTACGAAGAACGAATCATTCGTAAGCAATGAAGTTATTTGGGAAAAATGAAGACTACGTCGTCTAAATAATCCCAAGATGGAATGGTAAACGCAATCAGGATCGCCAGGGTTCCTGCCGATCGCGCTAAAGTAATAGATGTCGGATCTCTCGCGAACAGAAAACGCCGAGGCTTCTGCCAACCACGATCGATCAAGGATACGTATGTCACAGAGGTGCCGAAGTCTCTACAACCACACAAATCTTAATAATAGATGCTGGATCTTTCGCAAATAGAAACGCCGAGGCTTCTGCCAATTACGATTGATAAAGGATGGTATGTCATAGAGGCGCCGAAGTCTCTACAATCATACGAATCCTAATAATAGATGCTGGATCTCTCGCAAACAGAAACGCCGAGGCTTCTGCCAATCGGGATTGATCAAGGATACGTATGTCATAGAGGCGCCGGAGTCTCTACAATCATACGAATCCTAATAATAGATGCTGGATCTCTCGCAAACAGAAACGCCGAGGCTCCTGCCAATCACGATTGATCAAGGATACGTATGTCATAGAGGCGCCGAAGTCTCTACAACCGTACGAATCCTAATAATATATTAGGAAATGCTAAAATAATAGATGCTAGATCTCTCGCAAACAGAAACGCCGAGGCTCCTGCCAATCACGATCGATCTAGGATGAGTATGTCATAGAGGTGCCAAAGTCTCTACAACCATACGAATCCTAAGCAAATATTAGGAAATGCTAAAATAATAGATGCTGGATCTCTCGCAAACAGAAACGCCGAGTATTATGCCAATCACGATCGATCTAGGATGCGTATGTCATAGAGGCGCCAAAGTCTCTACAACCATACGAATCCTAAGCAAATATTAGGAAATGCTAAAATAATAGATGCTGGATCTCTCGCAAACAGAAACGCCGAGGCTTCTGCCCATCGCGATCGATCTAGGATGCGTATGTCATAGAGGCGCCGAAGTCTCTACAACCATACGAATCCTAAGCAAATATTAGGAAGTGCTAAAATAATAGATGCTGGATCTCTCGCAAACAGAAACGCCGAGGCTTCTGCCCATCGCGATCGATCTAGGATGCGTATGTCATAGAGGCGCCGAAGTCTCTACAACCATACGAATCCTAAGCAAACATTAGGAAGTGCTAAAATAATAGATGCTGGATCTCTCGCAAACAGAAACGCCGAGGCTTCTGCCCATCGCGATCGATCTAGGATGCGTATGTCATAGAGGCGCCGAAGTCTCTACAACCATACGAATCCTAAGCAAACATTAGGAAGTGCTAAAATAATAGATGATGGATCTCTCGCAAACAGAAACGCCGAGGCTTCTGCCCATTGCGATCGATCTAGGATGCGTATGTCATAGAGGCGCCGAAGTCTCTACAACCATACGAATCCTAAGCAAATATTAGGAAGTGTTAAAATAATAGATGCTGGATCTCTCGCAAACAGAAACGCCGAGGCTTCTGCCCATCGCGATCGATCTAGGATGCGTATGTCATAGAGGCGCCGAAGTCTCTACAACCATACGAATCCTAAGCAAATATTAGGAAGTGTTAAAATAATAGATGATGGATCTCTCGCAAACAGAAACGCCGAGGCTTCTGCCCATCGCGATCGATCTAGGATGCGTATGTCATAGAGGCGCCGAAGTCTCTACAACCATACGAATCCTAAGCAAATATTAGGAAGTGCTAAAATAATATTTGCTGGATTTCTCGCACACAGAAACGCCGAGGCTTCTGCCCATCGCGATCGATCTAGGATGCGTATGTCATAGAGGCGCCGAAGGCTCTACAACCATACGAATCCTAAGCAAATATTAGGAAGTTTTAAGGGGTTTTCCGTATTCAAAGGTAACGAATATCAGTCAAAACAGCGCTAAGGGCACCTAAATGAATCAAAGGGGAATGTACTAGGGGTAAAACTGAAATTTTGCATGTGGAGGCAAAGATGATGGATTGTTATGAAGTCGCAAACGGGATGAACTCTCGGGGAGTCACAAAGGTGATAGACTTTCGGGGAGTCCCAAGGGTGACGGACTCTCGGGGAGTCCCAAGGGTGACGGACTCTCGGGGAGTCACAAAGGTGATAGACTCTCGGGGAGTCACAAGGGACTCTTTGGTGAGTCGCAAGGGCAAATGACCTTTAGGGAGACGCGAAGGAGATGGACTCTCGGGGAGTTGCTAATATGGGAAACATGATCTGGGTTCCGCTTATCCTAATTTAGGAAGGGATGAGGCTACGAGCCATTGACACCAAGGTGTTAGGTAAGGGACATTTTTCTTGGTTGCCTAGAGGTAGGACCTAAGGCTCTTTTAAGGAAAGGGAATAAGGAAGATGGTGGTCTCCTAATCTTGAGATAGGGATGCCAAAGATGTCACGGCTTCTTGGGCTTTAGATCATGTCTTGGAGATACTGTGGGTTTCCTAGGCTTACAGGCTAGGGATAGGAGTTTATTTAAAGCATGAGGAGAGTATTCTATCCTAGGCTTAGTGCTAGGGCTTGGAAAGGTTGAGGTTTGGGAACTTCCTAGATGTTAGGGTTTCGAACAAGGGTTTGGAAACTGGTGTTTAAGGATCATGACTCTCCTAGGTTTGGGACTAGGGTTTAGGAATTTCCTAGGTCTAGGAGGCTAGGGCTTGGAGTTGTCGTAGGCTCAGAGGTTGCAAAGGCGTTGGCTTTTAGATATAAGGCTGGGAGTTGGAAAGGTTGTGACTTCTTAGGCTTGAGACCATGGACCGTTGGGAAGAGGGATTACTTTTGTGGAAGGTCCACTAAGCTTGATGTTAGGGTTCACCATTTTCCGGGATTGGTGACTATGGCTTGGAAATGTTCGTGGTAACCTAGGCTTTGGGCTAGGTTTTAAGGCTAAGGACTGTAAACTTCCTATATTTTGAGACTAAGGTGAAGGAATTTCCTAGGTCTAGGACTAGGGTTTGAAGGGAATGTTGAATCCTAGGCTCGATGATAGAGTTTAGTGAGGATATAGTCTCCTAGGCCCTGCGGCTAGGGTTTAGAAAGAGTGCGACTACCTAGGCTTGAGGCTAGGGTCTAGAGCGAATGCGAGTACCTAGGCTCGAGGCTAGGGTTTAGAGCGAATGCGACTACCTAGGCTCGAGGCTAGGGTTTAGAGCGAATGCGGCTTGCTAGGGTTGATTAAGTTTTGGACAGGGCATTCTATCCTAGGTTTGGTTAGGGTTCAATAAGATGGGGGATTAAGATTGTAAATTTCCTAGGTTTCGAGACTAGGGTTTCGGGAATTTGGAAATGATGTTGCATGCGGGGCTTTGGAAATTCCCTAGAACTTGGGCTAGGGTTAAAGAGGATGTTGCGGTTTCCTAGGCTTAAGGATATGTGACTACCTAGGCTTGAGGCTAGGGTTTGGGGAGAACGCGACTTCCTAGGTTTGAGGCTAGGGTTTGGAAAGAATATCGACTACCTAGGCTTGAGGCTAGAGTTTGGAGGGAATGTGACTACCTAGGCTCGAGGGTAGGGTTTAGGAAGGATGTGGCTTCCTAGGATCGAGGCTAGGGTTTAAGAAGGATGTAACTTCCTAGGCTTTAGGCTAGGGTTTGGAAGGATGTAATTACCTAGGCTCTAAGCTAGGGTTTGGAAGGGATGTAACTACCTAGGCTCGGGGCTAGGGTTTAGGAAGGATGTAATTACCTAGGCTTGAGGCTAGAGTTCAGAGAGAATGATATGACCACCTAGGCTTGAGGCTAGGGTTTAGGAAGGGTGTAGCTACCTAGGATCAAGGCTAGGGTTTGGAGACCGAAAGCATTTAAAGGTTTGTCTTGGTTTAGACCGAGCAACTTTGAGGTCTAAGAGTGTTGCGGTTTGGGGCAAATGAGCTTGATACCTTGTGGCTGGATAGGCTCGATAGATTAGACCTAGGCTAGAGTGCTAGGGTTTAGCTAGGGTAAGACTCAGACATGTGTTAAGGAGACCAGGGCCTAATGGAATGGTAGGCGTGAGATCTAGGAGATCGAAGGCTAGGCAGGGTAGCGTTGGGACATGAGGCTTTCAAGCGGGTAAGTCTTTTGTCCTAGAGAAACCGCGTTATGGGTTAGGACCAAGCAGGCATGAGGTCGGCCAAGGAGCAAAGGATTGGGACCAGTTAAGGGTGTAAGGCGGACATGGCGGGTTTGGGTCCAAAGGTATGCTAGGTGCGAACCATGTGCGGGAGATGGTCTGGATATGTGACCACGTTGGCGCTTTAGGTAAAGGGATTGAGTGTCCAAGACTTTGCTCGAGTACAATAGGTGCCTAAGTTGGATTGGGTATGCTTAGGACCGAAGTTTGTCTTAGAGGTCATTGCGCGTGACCAAACTCGTTCAGCGGTTGTAAAGGTAGGATAGGGATGGGACCCAAAGGTGTTAAGCGCACGAGTTTTGACCGGACGGGTTTTGATATCTTTATGGCATGTCACGGTATGCGGAAGATCCTATGCGTTCGAGCATGTTTGAGGTTTGGACTCGTGAGGAAGAAAGGTTTGAGATCCATGGAGTTCAAGGGTGGACCTCGTAGGTGGCGAGGTTTGGACTCGGCTCAGATTAAGTAGGTTAGAGACCTAAGGGGTTGAAGGTCAGACTAGGAAGTCTTTTGAAGCTAAGGAGTGATACTAGGTTGGTACTTGGTAGTTTTAAGAGTGGTAGGGTCATGGCTTGGACATGACGGGAGTCGGGAGACGTAGATGTTGTCGCTTTTAGTCGGACCAAGTATGCTTGGGAATTACAGAGTCCAAAGGGTGGAGATGTAAGGTGAGAGACCTAAAGGGTAGAAAGTCTTGTGACCTAAAGGTTTAGGGGTTGAGGCCTAAGGTATGGATCAGATATTCTAGAGACCTAAAAGGTAGGTGTTTAGTAGACTCGAATGGTCTTGGGCCTTCAGGGCTCGCTCCATAGGTTAGACGATGGGTGGACCTAAAAGGTTGGAACGAGGAGGATAAGAGAGCTCTTGCTTAGACAAGGTAAGGATGAGTATGTGTTGGTAGGTTTGAGATCTAGGAGATCGGGTAGGCTCGGGACCGGTAGGTTCGGGACCTAATGGGTCACCCTAAGGATTTGGCTTTGGTTAACTGGTTTAAGATCTGAAGTTTTGGGTAGAACCGGTTTGAGGCCGAAGGGGTCATGCTACGAACTTGTGGAAGGTCGAGCTAAGAGGTTATGATGTAACGTAGGTAAGACTCACCGGGTAGGTTTGGGACCTAGGTAAGACTGATCGGGTAGGCTCGGGACCTAGAGAGTTTATGGTGTAACTTAGGCAAGACTGACCGGGTAGGCTTGGGACCTAAGGTTTTGAACCAGGTAGGTTGGGACCTAAGGGTATCCTATTGTGTAGAAAATAGGGTGAAGGACCGAGTCAACTCAAGAATCACGGAGATGGGTCTCAGATGGATCGAGGATGTTTTTACAATTTTGTGGAGACCGAGCGTGCGGGTTTATAAACAAAGTATCGGGGAGGAGAAAACTTTATGAAAGTGTTATGATCTTATACAGGTGCCTTATAATTAATTATGATTCTAATCAATCCAAATAGGTCGTCGCGTGCCGAGTTTGACGATGAGGGGTGCCCTTCTTCTAAGTGTATCCTTGTTGACGCCTCGGTATTCTCTGGGAAACCACATAGTCGACCCTTTCTGTTGGGGAAGCCCCAGTTCGATAAGGGTGTAGAGCGGGGTATCCTTCCTCCTTTAAGACGCACCCTTTTTTCTGCCTAGACCGCCCTTTCGGGTTTTCAATCTAGCGGGCATCTCTTTTGCGTCATCTCTCTCTTTTTTTTTTTTTTTTTTTTTTTGAAAATCATTCAGTCGACTCAAAAAAGGAAAAATAATTGTTTAAACATGCGGGGGCATTTTGGGGAGAGTAAGAGAGAGAGAGAGAGATAGTACTCACATTTTGACTCTTTGAGCAACTGAGGGTATATATGTACAAAAGGGAGGAAGCCCCTGCTTTGACAGAAAGTAACTGTTTAGCTCTTTCCTAGATTGTAGAACGGAAGACTTGTCGAGACATTTAAAAATTGTTTTATTCAAGATTCTCATTTGATTGCTCGAGAATGGACCTCGTTGATTAGTTAATGAGTTATGGTTAATTGGTAAACAAGTAGCCTCAAATTAATAAATGTTTTGATCAATTGTGAGTGAAGAAGTCAGGAGTAGAAATATGGGGGAAGAGAGAAGAGAAAGAAAATTGGCTCGAGGTGGGTTGTGTATATTTTGGACCGAACCGGGAGGTTGCCTACGTTCTCCTCAAGGTGAGGAGCTCAGGTCCGCGTAGTTCGGGGATGACCCGCTTGACGATGGTGTCGGGTTTCAGTGGGTATGTGTGGGAGGAAAGAAAATAAAGAAAGTTGACCCAAGGTAGGTTATGTTTGGCTTTGAGTGGTTGCCCGGTTGACGATGAAGTTGGGTTTTGAGTTTAGGGGTGTGAGGTTCGTTTGAGGTGAGTTGTTCTTTGTAGCTCATTGCGGTGGATTACTCCTTTGTAGTTGTTGTGGGTTGCTGCTGCCGTGTTAATCTTCTTTGTAGGGAAAGAAAGAAAAATAGAACATTGGAAGTGAAAATATTCTGTGGTGATAGCCCCTTCTATTTTTCTTTATTTATTTTATTTATTTATTTATTTTTTTTTTTATTTTTTTTTTTTTTTTTGTGCACACCCTTTTTTTTGCCTAGGCCGCCCTTTCGGGTTTTCAACCTAGCGGGCTTCTTTTTGTGCAATGCTCTAATTTTTGCCTGGGTCGCCTTTTTGGGTTCGACCTAGCGAGCTTTCATTTTATATTTGTACATGAAACATTGGGCAAGACGAGCCCCTGGTTCGTTTTCGTATTTGTTGATTGCGAAGTAGCTTCCTTATAGTTCAAGCGGCTTTTTGCTGGCGGCGGGCATCGTAGCCCCTTGTCCTTCATCGACGGATCTCCATCGGATCGTCACGTGGCACCCATGAATGGTATAAACAACTTCGTGCACTTAGCATTTGCGATGGAATACAGACAACCTCAGTGTATCGGCATGTAATACTCATGAATGGGAGAAACATCCCTCTTGAATCATGGCAGCATGGGTGCCTGATGATGAGCGACCGCAGTCTATTTCTTTGCATGACCGTGTGGAAAAGGGGTTAATGGTGAGACGGGAGGTGTATGGGAGAAGGTGTATGGAGAGAGTGTTCGTGAAGAATGTACACGGGGTGAGTGTATAGAGAGTATTATATGGATAGGTATATGGAGGGTGTACACAGGGGGAAGTGTATATAGAGAGTGTATGGGGGTAGAATGTAGAGAGAAGAGAAAGTGATTCGTTCATCCCAATTGATCGAAGCATTCGTTATTTTAAGATTAATCGTTTACTTAATTATGTGAATGGTTTGTGGGTCCATTTACCTTTTAATGAGTCGTCATTAATGAGTAAGATTAAAATTAATTCATCATATAAAGATATAGCAATCAAGCGAAAATGGTGAATAAGACAATTTTCATGAAATTGATATATGCAAGCTTATGTCTCAAGTCTAGAGAGAAAAGAAAAGAAATAAAGACCTTTTTATTGGAACTAAAAGATTTAAACTGACTAGTCCGGGGTGGACTTTTACATAAAGAAACAAAAATCATCCAAGGTGGACTTTTGACTAAGGACACTCTAGAACCTACGAAGACTGAATGACCCTTTTCTTTTCTTTTATTTAAAGGAGGTAGCCCCAATTTCCTCTTTTGCCCATGCCCATGTATTCCGTTGGCGGGTGATGGCTCCGCTGTCAATGAGGCTTTGAATCTTTCTCCTCAATTGGACGCAATCTTCGGTGTCATGCCCAATGTACTGGTGGTATTGGCAGTGTTTGGAGGGATCCAAGCATTGCTTCACCCTACTTGGTTCATAGTTGATCAAAGGAGACAACTTGCCGGCTTGAACTAGACTTTTGAAGAGTTTGGCTAACGGCATACCTAAGTCGTCGAATTCGCGATCGTCCTTCCTTTCACGAACTGTCTTTGAGGGTGATTTAGGTACCGGCACCCCTTGTTGATGAGTAGTCATAGGAGGCATCCCGACGGGGACAGTCTGTGGCGGCCCGTATATTTGAGGAGCGTACGGGTGTTGACATTGAGCAAGAGGGAGAACTCGACTGAGGTAATCATAAACGCCACGAATGTCAGACAAATGGCGCCTCTCGATATCTCTTAGGGTCTTATGCATCTCCTTCTGAAAGTGTGTTGCTTGCTCGTTGAGAATGGCCTTAAAGTGGATTGCTTGTTCATCGAGGATGGCTTCGAAGTGGGATGCTTGCTTACTGAGAGCAGTACCGGTGTAGAGGATTGTCTCGGGATCTTGGGTAGCAGCTTCAGTTGCAACTTCGATGTTCCTTGCAGCCGACATGATGCAGAACTCTATGTCATGAAAGAATTAGATTCGTATTTAATGATAAGGCATCGTTATAAGAATCATTTTTTGGAAAAGAGTAGGTCTCCACATTTTTGAAATGCATTTTGGTAAAAAATTGAAAGTTTGACCGGGCCGAAGTTGCCTACGTTCCCCTTACCATGAGGGAGAGGTCCCACATAATAAGAGGCTCAGGTCGCCGTAGTTCGAATCAAGTTAGACATTTAAAAAGAGGTGAGAAATGACCACAGGGGTCAAAAAAAGGGAGATGACTCGGTCCTTGGTCAAGCATGGGTGAGGAAGACCTATAGGAATCGGGTAAGGTTTGACTTAAGGTTTGACCTAAGGTTTGAGACAAGAAGTGGTTCAAGCTAGAATGCGACGATAATGGTGGGTTGATGTAGATGGGTAAAGGATAGTTCGACCTAAATGAGAAGGGTTGGATTGACCTATATGGTGAATGAATCAAGATAGCGGGTTGTAGCGGTTTGCCTATGGGATGATCTAAGCGGGATAGACATGGTTTGACCTAAGCGGGTCTAAGGTTGACCTATTCGGGTTGGTGGATTAAGGAAGGTTGGAGATTGACCTAGATGGATCCAAGATAGGTAAGTCGATCCAAGCGGGTCACGGGGTGACCTTGGCGGGTCAAAGGTGAAGGGGTAGTTTTAACCTAAGACGGGCAGGTTGACCTAAATGGGTCAAGGATGGTGTGTGTACCTAAACGGGTTGACCTAGGTTGGTCTGGACGACGGTGGGTCAAGATGACGGTTTGACCTAAGCGGGTTAGGACCAAAGGTAATTGGGTTCACTTATGGAATCAAATATTGACCTAAGAGGTCGAAAACGGATAAGGTTGACCTAGGAGTCCAAGTTTGACCTAAGAGGTCGAAGGTGATTGGGTTGACCTAGGAGGTCAAAGGTTGACCTAAGAGGTCAACGGGTGATAATGTTGACCGAGGAGTCCAAGGGTAGACCTAAGAGGTCAAAGGTGGATGAGGTTGACCTAAGAGGTCAAAGGCGGATGAGAATGACCTATGGGGTCAAAGGTTGACCTAAGAGGTCAAAGACGATAAAGTTTACCTAGGGGGTTAAATGTGATAAGGTTGTCCTAGGAGGTCAAGGGTTGACCTAAGAGGTCGGAGGCGGATAAAGTTGACCTAGGCGGTCAAGGGTTGACCTAGAGGTCGAGGGGTGACCTAAGAGGTCGAGGGTGATAAGGTTGACCTAGGAGGTCAAGGGTAGACCTAAGAGGTCAAAGGCGGATAAAGTTGACCTAGGGGGTCAAAGGTAGACCTAAGAGATCAAAGGTTGGTACGGTTGACCTAGGGGGTCAAAGGTTGACTTAAACGGATAAGATTAACCTAGGGGGTCAAAGGTTGACTTAAATGGATAAGATTGACCTAGGGGGTCAAAAGTTGGCCTAAGAGGTCAAAGGGTGGTAAGGTTGACCTAGGAGGTCAAAGGTTGACCTAGGGGGTCAAAGGTTGGCTTAAGAGGTCAAAGGTAGATAAGGTTGACCTTGGAGGTCAAAGGTTGGGAAGGTTGACCTAGGTGGTCAAAGGTTGACCTAGGAGGTCAAAGGTAGGTAAGGTTGACCTAGGGGGTCAAAGGTTGACCTAGGAGGTCAAAGGTAGGTAAGGTTGACCTAGGGGGTCAAAGGTTGACTTAAACGGATAAGATTGACCTAGGGGGTCAATGGTTGACTTAAACGGATAAGATTGACCTAGGGGGTCAAAGGTTGACTTAAACGGATAAGATTGACCTAGGGGGTCAAAGGTTGGCCTAAGAGGTCAAAGGGTGGTATGGTTGACCTAGGAGGTCAAAGGTTGACCTAGGGGATCAAAGGTTGACCTAGGAGGTCAAAGATGATTAAGTTGACCTAGGGGGTCAAAGGTTGACCTAGGAGGTCGAAGGCGGATGAGGTTGACCTAGGGGGTCAAGGGTAGACCTAAGAGGTCAAAAGCAGATGAGGTTGACCTAGGCAGTCAAGGGTTGACCTAAGAGGTCAAAGGTGGATGAGGTTGACCTAGGGGGTCAAAGGTGATAAGGTTGACCTAAGGGGTCAGAGGTGATGAGGTTGTCCTAGGTGGTCAAGGGTTGACCTAAGAGGTCGGAGGTGATAAGGTTGACCTAGGAGGTCAAAGGCGGATGAGAATGACCTATGGGGTCAAGGGTTGAGAAGGTTGACCTAGGCGGTCAAAGGTTTACCTAGAAGGTCAAAGGTTGACCTAAGGTTGACCTAGGCGGTCAAAGGTTGATAAGGTTGACCTAGGGGGTCGAAGGTTGAGAAGGTTGACCTAGGCAGTCAAAGGTTGAGAAGGTTGACCTAGGCGGTCGAAGGTTGATAAGTTTGACCTAGGGGGTCAAAGGTTGAGAAGGTTGACCTAGGCGGTCAAAGGTTGAGAAGGTTGACCTAGGCGGTCGAAGGTGAAGGGTAGACCCAAATGGATCACAATGATGGCCCAACGGATGAGCGATGGACCTTAGAGGTCGCCTAGATGCAATGCACATTTTATTTTGCGAAAAGTTTTTGCATTTTTTTTTTTTTTTTACATCCTAAATGGGTGATCCGAGGAGTGTCCTAATCTCTATGTGTGGGTTGACACGGGTTAGGTAAAAGGTTCCCACCGCTCGCGGAACGTACACGGTGAGTGGAGTAGACGAGTGACTCGAAAAGAGGGCGGCAGTAGCGCACAAATTCCCGCACATCGAAAACTCCGGGTAGTAGGGACATGTGCAGTGCGGACACGGACTAGTGGTAGTGTGTGGCAAGAAACTAATTCGTTTTAAGGAGAAAAGAGAGAAGTTTTGAATGTTTGAATGATGCTATGCAATGCAATGCATGAGAAGGAAAATAATGTACAAGGGAGCATAACAGAGTTTTGTTTGACCTTAGTACTATAGGGAAAGTACAAAAAATACATGTATTGAAAAAATACAAGGTACACATATTAACATGGCAAAAATACAAGGTGCATGTGCAAACATGGCAAAGTGTGAGGTGCATGTGCAAACATGGCAAAGTGTGAGGTGCATGTGTAAACATGGCAAAGTGTGAGGTGTATGTGTAAACATGAAAAGTGTGCATGTGTAAACATGGCAGGTGTGTGCATGTGTAAACATGGCAGGTGTGTGCATGTGTAAACATGGCAAGTGTGCATGTGTAAACATGGAAAGTGTGCATGTGTAAACATGGCAGGTGTGTGCATGTGTAAACATGGCAAGTGTGTGCATGTGTAAACATGGCAGGTGTGTGCATGTGTAAACATGGCAAGTGTGTGCATGTGTGAACATGGCAAGTGTGCATGTGTAAACATGGCAGGTGTGTGCATGTGTAAACATGGCATGTGTGTGAATGTGTAAACATGGCAAGTGTACATGTGTAAACATGGCAGGTGTGTGCATGTGTAAACATGGAAAGTGTGTGCATGTATAAACATGACAAGTGTGTGCATGTGTAAACATGGCATGTGTATGCATGTGTAAACATGGCAGGTGTGTGCATGTATAAACATGGCAAGTATGCATGTGTAAACATGGCAGGTGTGTGCATGTGTAAACATGGCAGGCATCATGATGTGACGAAAGTTAGACCCACTAAGTTTGAAAAAGTTTTAAAGCAGTCCCCAGCAGAGTCGCCACTGTGAATACCCCTTTCCGATGAAGCGACGCATGGGAAGTATCTTGTGATTATTTTTATTTACAAAGGGATATTCTTAACGACATTAAAATTATGAGAGTCGCCACGCCGTTTTAATTAAAGCCAAAACATTGAAAAAAGCATTTTTAACGGGTTCGGGGGTCAAATTACAACAAGAGAAGAATATTGGACGTTATCACTCCTATTGCCCGAATTGATCGGTCTTTCTATCATGATGAATGTGTTAGTAGTGTGTTAGTGATTTAGACCGGATCCAAAGATTGCCTACGTTCCTCTCAATGTGAGAAGCTCAGGTCAGCGTAGTTCGCAGAGAATTTTAGAATAGGTAGAAGAATCGGGATCATGCATAATGAGGGGGAATTTACCTAAAGATTAGGGTTTAGAAGTAGTTCCTAGATCATCCTCGGGTTGATGAACCCTCGATCATCATCGGCTATGAAATAACATGTAATTATGAAGATCGCAACCCTAAATATAGCATAAATAAGGTTTTAATCTATGAACACGATGAACATATGAAGAACATATATGAACATATGAATAAACATGCAAGAACATGAATATTAAAGATCTACATTAGAAATAATGCAAGAACGCGAAGAAATAAGTTAGAAGACTTACCTATGTTGGCAAGAAATAAACCTTGGATCTTCTTGAGTGTTTGAATGTTAATTAGAGAGAAAAATATTGTTCAAGAACTCCAAAATTCGTACTTAGAGCTCTCAAAATCGGACCCTTAAACCAATAGCCTGGAGTGGTTTATATAGTAAACTGATGGGAGGATCTGATGGTCCAGATCATCCGGCGCAAGGTTGGCCGCCTGGCCATTGTTGAAGCCGGTTACAAGAGTGGCCGCGTGGCCAAGATCAACGCGGAGCAATGTTGGCCGCGTGGCCAAGGCTGCCGGCTGACTTGATTCTTAAGCTAGGGTTTCTGCATGGTTTTATGGTAACCCTAAGTTGCCTATTTTGATAGATTTTGCCATAAATGAGATATTTTTGGGAATCCGGGACAAATCTTTGTAAGGTTTCTAATTCCTATAAAGTCCTTGTATATTTGGGAAAGTCCTAATAAACTCATTTTCAGGTCGGGTACTAACACAAGTATTCATTACTGTGATTCTTATGAAAAGTCCAGCTGGTCTTGTTGTAGAGTCAGCCAATGGAAGAATTATAGTGGTACAAGTAAGTCCACTATAAGGTTTTCCATTGTAGCTTCTGAGTCAGGCGGTGGAAGAATTATAGTGGCACACAAGCCAAGTTCACTATAAGGTGTCCACTGCGCCTTCATTGTTTCCCCAGTCCAGATTGGCCTTGGATGGGATGAATTGCTTCCTTTGGTGAGCACTTGGGTTATGACTTTGTGTCATATTTCCCTCTCTGGTTACTTTGGTTCTATTAGTTATGGTTTGGTTTTCGGGATCCCGGATTCAGCTATTTATGCTGTTCAGATGGTTTTCTCAGTTGGTTTTCTCAGACGGTATTCTCAGACAGTTATGTTATTGGGTAAACATTGGCTTGGTATCCACCGGAGTATGGGCTATGTGGTAATTGTGATATATGAGTTGATGTATCTCACATGCTATATGCTATATGATTACTGTTGATATAGTTTCTTTATGATTATCATATCAGCATGTAACGTAGTTGCATTTTAGTAACTTACTGAGATTTATTCTCACCCTTTATTTGTTTACTGTTTTAGATAAAGGTGAGTCCAGGGGATAGGACACTTGGCACGGGAGGACGTTGGATTGGTAAGAGTTGGGAGTTGTTTTGTGAAGGTTACATTATGTAAATGTAAACCCTTTGGGTAGAGTACCCGTACTTCTTATGGTCACACCTATTTTGGTTAATGTTGGTATATGTACATTTGTTTAAAAGTTTGTAAGCCTTCGGGCTAAGTACTTTCGTTGTGAAAGTTGGTTGTAAAGTTTGTTTAAAAGTTAAGTGAAGTCTTTGAAGTTCAAGTGTGTTTTTGTTAAACTTTATGAAAGTACATTTCGAATTTTTTTTAAAAAGTGTTTTATAACGTCTTCCACTTGTGACCCGAGCGTGGGGCCAAGTAGGACCACGGGTCTGGGGCGCGACAGTTGGTATCAGAGCTAGGTTGTAGATGGTCTAGAATGACTAAATGACCTAGGAGGGTAGTAGAGTATAGAGTGAGTAACGTTGAGTGTTTTATGCAGGTATTCATTAAAAATGGGTGAAACTGAAGGAGATCAGGCTGGCTTTTCGGGGCAAGGGGATGCAAGAGAAGAGGCTCGAATTATGTTTCAAGGAATGTTCGAAGCAGCAATGAAAACCTTAAATGATCAGAGGCAAGAAAGGGAACAGGTACCACCAAGATATGGCCTAGAACAGTTTCTGAAAATGAAGCCTATGGATTATGATGGAGAGGCTGATGTAGCTAAGACTGAAAGGTGGATTGAATCAATGGAAAAGATCTTTGATGCTTTGAGATGTTCTGAGGAAGATCAAGTCAGGTTTGCTACTTATAAGCTGAATGGAGCTGCAGAGCATTGGTGGAAAGCTTTAAAAACTAAATGGGATGAGACTCATGTACCTTACACTTGGGAGAATTTTTGGGAAAGTTTAAAGAACACATCATTCCTCGAGTAGATCAGGACAGGAAGGAGATGGAATTTCTTAGCTTGGAGCAAGGTTCTATGTCAATTGCTCAGTATTCAGCTAAATTTTCAGAGTTGTCCAGGTACTATACTCACCTAGTGGCAACTGAGGAGAGAAAGGCTACGAGGTTTGTGAAAGGTTTGAAAACTGTGATTAGAACTCAGCTAGTATCCCACAAGTTGCAAGATTTTCAAGATGCAGTTGATCGAGCCTACCAGGTGGAGCATGATATTGAGGAACATAAGAAGAAAATAGAATTGTTAGGTGCAGGGAAGCAAGTTAGGCAACAACAACAACGTGGTGATAATAGAGGAAATCAAGGTGGATCTTCACAATTCAAAGGGTCTCTACAAAGACAATCAGGTAATAGAAATCAAAGTAACACTTCAGGGAGCCAGAGCAGAGGAGTTTGTAATTATTGTCAGAAAGAAGGGCATTCAGAAGAGAGATGTTGGAAGAAACAGGGCAAATGTTTGAATTGTGGACAGTTGGGTCATTTTCAGAGGGATTGCCCTAAGTTTAAGGTGCAGGCATCGGGGAGTGTAGTTGGGTCTTCTCAGGGCCAGAAGAGGGATTCTTCAGGAAAGCCTAAGGTTCAGGGTCGTGTCTTTGCCATTTCTCAACAACAGGCTTCAGATTCCTCTAACGTGATAGGAGGTATTATTTTTGTGTCTAGTTTGAGGGCACGTAC
Organism: Campanula takesimana; assembly: GCA_026119855.1. Lineage (NCBI taxonomy): Eukaryota > Viridiplantae > Streptophyta > Magnoliopsida > Asterales > Campanulaceae > Campanula > Campanula takesimana. The sequence continues at coordinate 1,040,092 of JAOWBW010000227.1, forward strand.
ACTTATAGACCCTGGCTCATCGCATTCTTATGTGTCTGTGCATTTTGCTTCTTGATTGCATTTGTCTTCTGAATCTCTACCTTTTGTGTTAGAGGTGTCAACTCCTATAGGGGAGTGTTTGGTGACCAATGAGGTGTTGCATTCTTGTGATGTGCATATACGTGAGCATGTTTTACCTGCTGATTTAGTTATCTTACCATTACAAGATTTTTATATTATCTTGGGTATGGATTGGTTGGGTAAATATCATGCGTCTGTTGATTGTGCTAAAAAAGTGGTCATATTTTCTATCCCTAATATTCCTAAATTTACTTTTGAAACTGTTCCCTGGGGTAGAGAGATTCGAATTATTTCTTATATGAAGGCTAGAAAGTTGTTGAACCGGGGTTGTGCGGGGTATTTGGCTAGTGTTTTGGATACTACTAAAAGGGTTCCTGATATTGAGGATGTGCCTATTGTTAAAGAATTCTCAGATGTATTTTCTTCTGAGTATGCTATGCCTCCTGACCGGGAAATCGAGTTCTGTATTGACTTACTTCCAGGTACGGCTCCTATATCTGAGGCACCTTACAGAATGGCCCCAGCTGAATTAAAAGAGTTGAAGGTTCAGTTGCAAGAGTTACTTGATCGAGGATTCATTCGTCCTAGTGTATCCCCATGGGGAGCTCCAGTATTATTTGTTAAAAAGAAAGATGGGTCCTTGAGACTGTGTATTGATTACAGAAAGCTGAATCAGGTAACTATAAAAGAATAAATATCCGCTTCCTCATATTGATGATTTATTTGATCAACTTCAAGGGTCGGTTGTCTTTTCAAAACTTGACTTGAGGAGTGGGTACCACCAGTTGAAAATCCGTTCTGAAGACATTTCTAAAACTGCTTTTCGTAGTAGATATGGTCATTATGAGTTTCTGGTTATGCCTTTCGGGTTGACTAATGCTCCGGCTGTTTTTATTGATATGATGAATAGGGTCTTTAAACCTTATCTTGATACCTTCGTGGTTGTATTTATTGATGATATTCTTGTTTATTCTAAGTCCCAGGAGGAGCATGAACAGCATTTACGAATGGTTTTATCTATTCTTCGTGAGAAGCAGTTGTTTGCTAAATTCAGTAAGTGTGCTTTTTTGGCTCAATGAAGTATCTTTTCTTGGGCACGTGATCTCTAATAAAGGTATATCAGTTGATCCATCTAAAGTTGAGGCTATTGTGAATTGGAGGAGGCCAGAATCAGTTACAGAAATTCAAAGCTTCTTGGGGTTAGCTGGGTACTACAGTGTTGGTAGTGGTGCCCTAGGCACGTTTTGTAAACGTTGTAATTGTTATCATTTATTTCATATCAATAAAGAAATTTTTTGATTATTATTATTATTGTTCATGTTTACTTATAATAATCTCCGTCCCTAGTACTTGTTAAGCACTAGTATAAAGGCTAAATGATCATGGGATGATCATGTTAGATTTATGGGTACTTGTTTGGAACAAGGTACTGGACATGACCCGCTGTATGAGATTTATGTCATGGTCTCTGTCAAACATATATCTCATATTAGTTATGTCATTCGAATCCTTAGACATGAAATTATTATAGTCTTCCACTCGATGAACATTATGTTTGACATATTCAAACGCTACCTTTAACCGGGTAGTTATAAAGGATACGATTGGCATAATCGGATTCAAGTAGGGAAGAGTAATAAGCTAAATGAATTTGTCCCTCTTCGGAGAGATGTCAAGCTTGGGCCCCTCGAAGGAATGATGTTGATGAAATGTTCGGCCGGACTCAAATGGATTGATTGGATCAATAGCATTTGAATTATCAACATATTCGGAATCGAGAAAGTATTGAACAAAGACATGTTGACTTGTTGACCATGACTTGTGTTCAATGACATCGTGGACAAAGGAATTGTGACATATTCTAAAGGAATGCGAACTTGTATCTAATTATACTATTTGGGTAGGTATGACGGTTTTCTAGAACCTAATCATATCTTACGGTCAAAGAGTTTGGTTTCATCAAGAACGAAGATGAACCTTGTGTATACAAGAAAATTAGTGGGAGAATAGTGATATTCCTTATCTTATATGTGGATGACATATTACTCATTGGAAACGACATTCCTACACTTCAGTCCGTGAAGACTTGGTTAGGAAAGTGCTTCGCAATGAAAGATATGGGTGAAGCCGCATATATACTTGGCATTAAGATCTATAGAGATAGATCAAGGAGTCTACTTGGTTTAAGCCAAAGTACATACATTGACAAGGTCATTAGAAGATTCCTCATGGAAAATTCTAAGAGAGGAACCTTACCAGTGTTACATGGAGTTTCTCTAAGCAAGACTCAATGTCCTAAGACAAAATATGAGAGTGAGAAAATGAATGATGTTCCATATGCTTCGGCAATTAGGTCCATCATGTATGCCATGATTTGTACTAGGCCGGATGTATCTTATGCTTTGAGCATGACAGGTAGATACCAATCCGACCCCGGCGAAAATCAGTGGGTGGCCGTAAAAGTGATTCTTAAGTACTTGAGAAGAACTAAAGATTCATTTTTGGTATATGGAGGAATGGAAGATGATCTCGTTGTAAATGCTTACACGGATGCAAGCTTCCAAACCGACAAAGATGATAGCCGATCGCAATCGGGTTTTGTGTTTATGTTAAATGGTGGAGCTGTAACCTGGAAGAGTTCCAAGCAAAGTACAACCGCTGATTCTACAACAGAAGCTGAGTATATTGCTGCATCGGATGCTGCAAAGGAAGCTGTTTGGATTAAGAAGTTCATCACTGAACTTGAAGTGGTTCCTAGTATTGCTAATCCAATAGACCTTTATTGCAATAATAATGGTGCTATTGCTCAAGCAAAGGAACCAAGAGCACATCAGAAATCCAAACACACACTTAGGCGTTTTCACATCATTCGAGAAATCGTTGATAGGGGAGACGTAAACATATGCAGAGGACCTACTGATGACAATGTTGCGGACCCGCTAACAAAGGGACTTCCACAAGCCAAACATGATGGTCATTTTAGGTCCATGGGTATTAGATACATGGGAGATTAGGCCTAGGGCAAGTGGGAGATTGTTTATGTGGTGCCCTAGGCACGTTTTGTAAACGTTGTAATTGTTATCATTTATTTCATATCAATAAAGAAATATTTTGATTATTATTATTGTTCATGTTTACTTATAATAATCTCCGTCCCTAGTACTTGTTAAGCACTAGTATAAAGGTTAAATGATCATGGGATGATCATGTTAGATTTATGGGTACTTGTTTGGAACAAGGTACTGGACATGACCCGCTGTATGAGATTTATGTTATGGTCTATGTCAAACATATATCTCATATTAGTTATGTCATTCAAATCCTTAAACATGAAGTTATTATAGTCTTCCACTCGATGAACATTATGTTTGACATATTCAAACGCTACCTTTAACCGGGTAGTTATAAAGGATATGATTGGCATAATCGGATTCAAGTAGGGAAGAGTAATAAGCTAAATGAATTTGTCCCTCTTCGGAGAGATGTCAAGCTTGGGCCCCTCGAATGAATGATGTTGATGAAATGTTCGGCCGGACTCAAATGGATTGATTGGATCAATAGCATTTGAATTATCAACATATTCGGAATCGAGAAAGTATTGAACAAAGACATGTTGACTTGTTGACCATGACTTGTGTTCAATGACATCGTGGACAAAGGGATTGTGACATATTCTAAAGGAATGCGAAATTGTTTCTAGTTATACTATTTGGGTAGGTATGACGGTTTGCTAGAATCTAATCATATCTTATGGTTTCATGTTTGAACCCATTGCCAACTTAGTATAATCCTAGAGGGTCACACACAAGAGAACGAATCTTTAAAAGGACTATATTGGAATTTTGGAAATTCTGGAAATCTGGGGAAGTGGTCGACCGCACAGTATGGACTGGGCGGCCGCACACTTAGCTCATTTTTGTACCAGTTTGTTTCAGATAGTTGTGCGACCGCACAGTGGATTCTGGGCGGCCGCACAGTACTGTCGGGTGGAAGATTCCTAATTTGATTAGGAAACGAATTTTGGACGATTTTTGACATAAGTTTCTTATTTGGAATAGGTCCTACTTGTGTATAAAAGACAAAATTCGGCCAGCACTCTTAACCAAGGTTTTTGTGAGTCTCCAAAGAGTTTGAGAGAGATTTTATTTTGTTCTAAGACATCTTAGATTGAAGAACAAAATAATACACAAAGAAAAAATCCATATAGTCATATTAAATTGTGAAAGTGTGTTTCATAATTTTGGTCTAGCAACCAAGATCAAGAAGCTCCTTGATATTCGTTCGTGGTGTGGATACCGCTAGAGGGTGAAGCTCATCATCTTCTAAGTTCGTGTTCTTACTTGTTAGTGATTGAAGCTTCAAAGATCTCCATCAAAGAAAAGACCAAAACTCAAAGTCATCAAGGGTTAGTTTGTTTTCCTCTATTCATATTGTTGTATTTGATTTAATCATATGAACGGATCTATGGGCTTTTGGGTTTTCATAAAAATTTAAATGCTATATTCCGCTGCGATGTTACTACGAAACCCAACAGTGGTATCAGAGCCCCGTTCATGTTGATTATTTCAATACTTAGATCATGTTGTGTGTATATAAATTGTTTATGTGCCTAGCATGATATGAATATTGGAATATATGATGTTTATGTGTTTTGTGATTTTATGTGGTTTATTATTTTGCAACTTTAATCGCACGATTCAATCGCAATAAATATTATGGTGGATTCAGAATTGTTGATTATTAATTTTTTATTGGATCAAAGTTTTAATAATCGGAGAAAAAAAAATTTGAGACAAAATTTTCGAACTTTAAAAAATTCTGCACCTTCTGATCATCTGGGCGACCGCACAGAAGCTCCTGGGCGACCGCACAGCTTTGGGCGACCGCACAGGTAATTTTGGCCGGCCGCACAAAGAGGTCAGAAAGTCTGATTTTGGTCGAAAAATCAGAATCTGGAATTTTTTAGAAATTTAACAAAACCAGTAACAGAACCAGTCCAGACTTGCTGATCTGGAATGGGTTTTTGGTAGTTGGTTTGTGTGTGGATTTTGGGGTTTGATTTTCTTATTTGTTTTAGTCTTGTGATTCTAAGATTGGTTCAAGGTTTGGATGGCTAATCTGCGTTCATCGAGATTGTGTTTCCCAAACATGATCGCAATCAAAGTTTCAAAGATAAAACGAAGTTAGAATTATGAAGAGTTCATAATTGCTAAAATTGAGAAACAAAGTTCTTGATTCAATGATTGCAGATCCATGTGGAATTGTGAATGCAATTGGCCTACATTCATCGAGACCATCTATTGCTTAGTTTCGGCCACATGGACTACTTTCTTGGTTTCTTGAATTAGTGCGGGATTGTGGTTGCCTAATGGCTTAGTTCGACCGCACTTCTTGTTGTCTTGATTTGGAAATAATGACCAAAGTTGAAATAGTCTCATCCTCATAATTATAGAGAAACTAATGACACATAAATATCATACTTAAATTAATGGAGATTAATTTAGTGGCTAAACTTGATGTGTAACATGTTTATTATGTGCTTATAAATGTGTTATATGCTATATGTGATGAACCTTCAAAGAAAGTTTTAAGTCCTTTTGCCATGCCATGATTAAAACACTTGTTAGTACATGAGTAATTTTAATGCAGATTCGCCCTAGCGAGGTGCATTAAGTTTAATTGTGTGTGAGCAAGATAGACAATGTGGGTACGCCCTAGCGAGGCACATTGACTAGGCGTTTAAAATGGTTGGACTTAATTAGGCGTCAAAACAGTTTTGGGCCTAGGCAAAAGATGAGATTAAACATGCTTTTTGAAATTGGATTTCTTAAAGAATCTCATAAAAGGAATTAAGAATCATATGAGATATGATTGACAAGAGTTGTCTACCTAATTAATTTAATTTTGTGTAATCCGCCTTAGCGGACTTGAAATTAAATTAAAGCGGGATCTTAACCCATTTAAATCATACTATACATTGGATGTATAAAGAAGGTTGTATGATTTAGTGGGAGTATTTTGTTTGAAAAATACATTATTAATTTCTTTAATGAAAAACCGGTAGTTATTAAATTTTGGAAATTTTGCATATTTGTAGATAATGACTAATAACACTCAATCAATGTCATTGCGATCGATCTTTGAGAAGGATAAGCTCGAAGAAAATGGTAACAACTATATGGATTGGATCCGTAGCCTAAGAATTGTTCTTAGGCAAGAATACAAGTTGTACATTTTCGATGGGCCACTTCCTGCTGAACCACCGCCTACTGCCCCTAGGGCAGAAAGAGACGCTTACAAGAAACATCGTAATGATTCTAGAGATGTAAGTTGTCTCATGCTTGCTGCTATGTGCTCAAAACTCCAACAAAGTTTGGAACATTTGGAAGCTTATGAGATAAGCGTGGAGTTGAGAGCCATGTTTCAAGAGCAAGCTAGGCAAGAGAGGTACAAGACTATTGTTGCATTCACTACTTGTAAGATGAATGAAGGGCAACACGTGAGTCCTCACTTTCTTAAAATGAAAGGTTATGTAGAGCACCTTGAGAAACTTGGCTATCCAATCCCATTGGAGTTAGCCACGGATCTCATTCTTAATTCATTGCCTAAAAGTTATAATCAGTTTGTGATGAATTATAACATGCATGAAATGGATAAGAATCTCTCTGAGTTGCATGGGATGCTCAAAACTGCAGAGATGAAAATTGTGGAGAAAGGTTCTCCCGTGCTCTTGGTTCATGATGGGAAAAAGGCTAGTGCCAAAGGAAAGGGTAAGGCAAAAGTTGTCAAACCCAAGATAAGCAAGGCAAAGGTTGCTAAGGCCTCTGAGGTAAAACCTGATTCACAAAAGGATGCAATCTGTTTCCATTGTCAAGAAATTGGTCATTGGAAGCGTAATTGTAAGGCTTTCTTGGAAGAGCAAAAGAAGAAGAAGGGCAGCAAGGCTGCGTCGACTTCAGGTATCTATATGATAGATATTCTCCTTTCTACCACTGATTCTTGGGTATTGGATACCGGATGTGGTTCTCACATTTGTTTAAATGTGCAGGGACTAAAGAATAGGAGACTACTTAAAGAGGGTGAAGTAGACCTACGCGTGAGGAATGGAGCAAGAGTTGCTGCATTAGCCGTAGGGACTTATGAAGTCACTTTACCTTCCGGATTAATTCTTGTTTTGAACAATTGTTATTATGTTCCGGATTTAACTAGAAATATTATTTCAATTTCTTGTTTGGATAATGAAGGTTTTAAGTTTCTTATTGAGAATAAGAAATTTTCTATTTATTTAAATGATGTGCTTTATGGTATTGCTAATTCATTTAATGGCCTTTATTTCTTGAATGTCAAGGATGAAAATAATGACAATGTCTATCATATAAATAAGAAATCTAAACCTAATGATGTAAATCATACCTATTTATGGCATTGGCGTCTTGGTAATATTAATGAGAAGCGTATCTCAAAACTCCATGGGGACGGACTTTTGGGTTCATGTGACTTGGAGTCATATGATACTTGTGAGTCGTGTCTTCTTGGAAAAATGACTAAGACACCTTTTACCAAGTTAGGTGAAAGGGCAAGCGACTTATTGGGTTGATACATTCCGATGTATGCGGACCATTAAGTAGCAATGCTAGGGGGGGATTTCAATACTTCATAACCTTCACTGATGATTATAGTAGATTTGGGTATGTTTACCTAATGAAACATAAAAGTGAAGCATTTGAGATATTTAGAATATTTCAAAATGAAGTAGAAAAACAACTTGGCAAAAGTATTAAGGCACTTCGATCAGATCGTGGTGGAGAATACTTAAGCCAAGAATTTGATGATCATCTAAAGAATTGTGGAATAGTTTCACAATTGACTCCACCCGGAACACCACAATAGAATGGTGTGTCTGAGAGGAGGAATCGGACTTTGTTAGACATGGTTCGATCAATGATGAGTCAAGTTGATCTTCCAATATCCTTTTGGGGTTACGCTCTAGAAACCGCCGCTTTCACACTAAATCAAGTTCCAACTAAATAGGTTCCAAAGACTCCATATGAGATGTGGAGCGGAAAGAAACCTAGTTTATCTTTCATGAGGATTTGGGGTTTCGAAGCTTTTGTCAAAAGACTTATCTCCGACAAACTAGCACACAAATCTGATAAATGTATTTTCGTGGGATATCCAAAGGAAACCAAGGGATATTACTTTTACAACCGAGAGGACAACAAAGTGTTTGTTGCCCGAACTGGTGTATTTCTAGAGAAACAGTTTCTCTCCAAAGAAATCTGTGGGAGTAAAATAAATCTTGAAGAATTCGAGACCCAGAAAATAACATTGAACCAATAGTGGAGCAAGAACAAGAACCACAAGGAGTTGTGGAACCTGTTCAAAATTCACAAGTAACTCACAGATCTAGTAGGTTACGATCCGAGCCCGAGAGATATGGATTTCTCGTAACGGATAGTAATGAGGTGGAAATCATTGAGAATGATGAACCGACAACCTACCAAGAGGCGATGTCTTCTCCTGATTCGGATAAGTGGCTTGGAGCAATGGAATCTGAATTGCAATCCATGCAAGACAATCAAGTTTGGAATTTGATTGATGCGCCCGAAGGTGTAAAAACCACAGGATGCAAATGGGTCTTCAAGAAGAAGACTGACATGGATGGGAAGGTGCATACTTACAAAGCTAGACTTGTAGCGAAGGGTTATAGGCAAGTTCATGGTATTGACTATGATGAAACCTTTTCACCCGTAGCAATAATCAAATCTATAAGAATTCTGCTTGCTATTGCCGCATATCATGACTATGAAATATGGCAAATGGACGTCAAAACCGCTTTCCTAAACGGAAAACTCCAAGAGGATGTGTATATGACACAACCAGAAGGTTTTGAACAGAATTCTAAGGTATGCAAATTGCAGAGATCCATCTATGGATTGAAGCAAGCTTCAAGGAGTTGGAATCTCCGTTTTGATGAATCGGTCAAAGAGTTTGGTTTCATCAAGAACGAAGATGAACCTTGTGTATACAAGAAAATTAGTGGGAGAATAGTGATATTCCTTATCTTATATGTGGATGACATATTACTCATTGGAAACGACATTCCTACACTTCAGTCCGTGAAGACTTGGTTAGGAAAGTGCTTCGCAATGAAAGATATGGGTGAAGCCGCATATATACTTGGCATTAAGATCTATAGAGATAGATCAAGGAGTCTACTTGGTTTAAGCCAAAGTACATACATTGACAAGGTCATTAGAAGATTCCTCATGGAAAATTCTAAGAGAGGAACCTTACCAGTGTTACATGGAGTTTCTCTAAGCAAGACTCAATGTCCTAAGACAAAATATGAGAGTGAGAAAATGAATGATGTTCCATATGCTTCGGCAATTGGGTCCATCATGTATGCCATGATTTGTACTAGGCCGGATGTATCTTATGCTTTGATCATGACAAGTAGATACCAATCCGACCCCGGCGAAAATCAGTGGGTGGCCGTAAAAGTGATTCTTAAGTACTTGAGAAGAACTAAAGATTCGTTTTTGGTATATGGAGGAATGGAAGATGATCTCGTTGTAAATGCTTACACGGATGCAAGCTTCCAAACCGACAAAGATGATAGCCGATCGCAATTGGGTTTTGTGTTTATGTTAAATGGTGGAGCTGTAACCTGGAAGAGTTCCAAGCAAAGTACAACCGCTGATTCTACAACAGAAGCTGAGTATATTGCTGCATCGGATGCTGCAAAGGAAGCTGTTTGGATTAAGAAGTTCATCACTGAACTTGAAGTGGTTCCTAGTATTGCTAATCCAATAGACCTTTATTGCAATAATAATGGTGCTATTGCTCAAGCAAAGGAACCAAGAGCACATCAGAAATCCAAACACACACTTAGGCGTTTTCACATCATTCGAGAAATCGTTGATAGGGGAGACGTAAACATATGCAGAGGACCTACTGATGACAATGTTGCGGACCCGCTAACAAAGGGACTTCCACAAGCCAAACATGATGGTCATTTTAGGTCCATGGGTATTAGATACATGGGAGATTAGGCCTAGGGCAAGTGGGAGATTGTTTGTAGTGGTGCCCTAGGCACGTTTTGTAAACGTTGTAATTGTTATCATTTATTTCATATCAATAAAGAAATGTTTTGATTATTATTATTGTTCATGTTTACTTATAATAATCTCCGTCCCTAGTACTTGTTAAGCACTAGTATAAAGGTTAAATGATCATGGGATGATCATGTTAGATTTATGGGTACTTGTTTGGAACAAGGTACTGGACATGACCCGCTGTATGAGATTTATGTTATGGTCTATGTCAAACATATATCTCATATTAGTTATGTCATTCAAATCCTTAAACATGAAGTTATTATAGTCTTCCACTCGATGAACATTATGTTTGACATATTCAAACGCTACCTTTAACCGGGTAGTTATAAAGGATATGATTGGCATAATCGGATTCAAGTAGGGAAGAGTAATAAGCTAAATGAATTTGTCCCTCTTCGGAGAGATGTCAAGCTTGGGCCCCTCGAATGAATGATGTTGATGAAATGTTCGGCCGGACTCAAATGGATTGATTGGATCAATAGCATTTGAATTATCAACATATTCGGAATCGAGAAAGTACTGAACAAAGACATGTTGACTTGTTGACCATGACTTGTGTTCAATGACATCGTGGACAAAGGGATTGTGACATATTCTAAAGGAATGCGAAATTGTATCTAGTTATACTATTTGGGTAGGTATGACGGTTTGCTAGAATCTAATCATATCTTATGGTTTCATGTTTGAACCCATTGCCAACTTAGTATAATCCTAGAGGGTCACACACAAGAGAACGAATCTTTAAAAGGACTATATTGGAATTTTGGAAATTCTGGAAATCTGGGGAAGTGGGCGACCGCACAGTATGGACTGGGCGGCCGCACACTTAGCTCATTTTTGTACCAGTTTGTTTCAGATAGTTGTGCGACCGCACAGTGGATTCTGGGCGGCCGCACAGTACTGTCGGGTGGAAGATTCCTAATTTGATTAGGAAACGAATTTTGGACGATTTTTGACATAAGTTTCTTATTTGGAATAGGTCCTACTTGTGTATAAAAGACAAAATTCGGCCAGCACTCTTAACCAAGGTTTTTGTGAGTCTCCAAAGAGTTTGAGAGAGATTTTATTTTGTTCTAAGACATCTTAGATTGAAGAACAAAATAATACACAAAGAAAAAATCCATATAGTCATATTAAATTGTGAAAGTGTGTTTCATAATTTTGGTCTAGCAACCAAGATCAAGAAGCTCCTTGATATTCGTTCGTGGTGTGGATACCGCTAGAGGGTGAAGCTCATCATCTTCTAAGTTCGTGTTCTTACTTGTTAGTGATTGAAGCTTCAAAGATCTCCATCAAAGAAAAGACCAAAACTCAAAGTCATCAAGGGTTAGTTTGTTTTCCTCTATTCATATTGTTGTATTTGATTTAATCATATGAACGGATCTATGGGCTTTTGGGTTTTCATAAAAATTTAAATGCTATATTCCGCTGCGATGTTACTACGAAACCCAACAGTGGTATCAGAGCCCCGTTCATGTTGATTATTTCAATACTTAGATCATGTTGTGTGTATATAAATTGTTTATGTGCCTAGCATGATATGAATATTGGAATATATGATGTTTATGTGTTTTGTGATTTTATGTGGTTTATTATTTTGCAACTTTAATCGCACGATTCAATCGCAATAAATATTATGGTGGATTCAGAATTGTTGATTATTGATTTTTTATTGGATCAAAGTTTTAATAATCGGAGAAAAAAAAATTTGAGACAAAATTTTCGAACTTTAAAAAATTCTGCACCTTCTGATCATCTGGGCGACCGCACAGAAGCTCCTGGGCGACCGCACAGCTTTGGGCGACCGCACAGGTAATTTTGGCCGGCCGCACAAAGAGGTCAGAAAGTCTGATTTTGGTCGAAAAATCAGAATCTGGAATTTTTTAGAAATTTAACAAAACCAGTAACAGAACCAGTCCAGACTTGCTGATCTGGAATGGGTTTTTGGTAGTTGGTTTGTGTGTGGATTTTGAGGTTTGATTTTCTTATTTGTTTTAGTCTTGTGATTCTAAGATTGGTTCAAGGTTTGGATGGCTAATCTGCGTTCATCGAGATTGTGTTTCCCAAACATGATCGCAATCAAAGTTTCAAAGATAAAACGAAGTTAGAATTATGAAGAGTTCATAATTACTAAAATTGAGAAACAAAGTTCTTGATTCAATGATTGCAGATCCATGTGGAATTGTGAATGCAATTGGCCTATATTCATCGAGACCATCTATTGCTTAGTTTCGGCCACATGGACTACTTTCTTGGTTTCTTGAATTAGTGCGGGATTGTGGTTGCCTAATGGCTTAGTTCGACCGCACTTCTTGTTGTCTTGATTTGGAAATAATGACCAAAGTTGAAATAGCCTCATCCTCATAATTATAGAGAAACTAATGACACATAAATATCATACTTAAATTAATGGAGATTAATTTAGTGGCTAAACTTGATGTGTAACATGTTTATTATGTGCTTATAAATGTGTTATATGCTATATGTGATGAACCTTCAAAGAAAGTTTTAAGTCCTTTTGCCATGCCATGATTAAAACACTTGTTAGTACATGAGTAATTTTAATGCAGATTCGCCCTAGCGAGGTGCATTAATTTTAATTGTGTGTGAGCAAGATAGACAATGTGGGTACGCCCTAGCGAGGCACATTGACTAGGCGTTTAAAATGGTTGGACTTAATTAGGCGTCAAAACAGTTTTGGGCCTAGGCAAAAGATGAGATTAAACATGCTTTTTGAAATTGGATTTCTTAAAGAATCTCATAAAAGGAATTAAGAATCATATGAGATATGATTGACAAGAGTTGTCTACCTAATTAATTTAATTTTGTGTAATCCGCCTTAACGGACTTGAAATTAAATTAAAGCGGGATCTTAACCCATTTAAATCATACTATACATTGGATGTATAAAGAAGGTTGTATGATTTAGTGGGAGTATTTTGTTTGAAAAATACATTATTAATTTCTTTAATGAAAAACCGGTACTTATTAAATTTTGGAAATTTTGCATATTTGTAGATAATGACTAATAACACTCAATCAATGTCATTGCGATCGATCTTTGAGAAGGATAAGCTCGAAGAAAATGGTAACAACTATATGGATTGGATCCGTAGCCTAAGAATTGTTCTTAGGCAAGAATACAAGTTGTACATTTTCGATGGGCCACTTCCTGTTGAACCACCGCCTACTGCCCCTAGGGCAGAAAGAGACGCTTACAAGAAACATCGTAATGATTCTAGAGATGTAAGTTGTCTCATGCTTGCTGCTATGTGCTCAAAACTCCAACAAAGTTTGGAACATTTGGAAGCTTATGAGATAAGCGTGGAGTTGAGAGCCATGTTTCAAGAGCAAGCTAGGCAAGAGAGGTACAAGACTATTGTTGCATTCACTACTTGTAAGATGAATGAAGGGCAACACGTGAGTCCTCACTTTCTTAAAATGAAAGGTTATCTAGAGCACCTTGAGAAACTTGGCTATCCAATCCCATTGGAGTTAGCCACGGATCTCATTCTTAATTCATTGCCTAAAAGTTATAATCAGTTTGTGATGAATTATAACATGCATGAAATGGATAAGAATCTCTCTGAGTTGCATGGGATGCTCAAAACTGCAGAGATGAAAATTGTGGAGAAAGGTTCTCCCGTGCTCTTGGTTCATGATGGGAAGAAGGCTAGTGCCAAAGGAAAGGGTAAGGCAAAAGTTGTCAAACCCAAGATAAGCAAGGCAAAGGTTGCTAAGGCCTCTGAGGTAAAACCTGATTCACAAAAGGATGCAATCTGTTTCCATTGTCAAGAAATTGGTCATTGGAAGCGTAATTGCAAGGCTTTCTTGGAAGAGCAAAAGAAGAAGAAGGGCAGCAAGGCTGCGTCGACTTCAGGTATCTATATGATAGATATTCTCCTTTCTACCACTGATTCTTGGGTATTAGATACCGGATGTGGTTCTCACATTTGTTTAAATGTGCAGGGACTAAAGAATAGGAGACTACTTAAAGAGGGTGAAGTAGACCTACGCGTGAGGAATGGAGCAAGAGTTGCTGCATTAGCCGTAGGGACTTATGAAGTCACTTTACCTTCCGGATTAATTCTTGTTTTGAACAATTGTTATTATGTTCCGGATTTAACTAGAAATATTATTTCAATTTCTTGTTTGGATAATGAAGGTTTTAAGTTTCTTATTGAGAATAAGAAATTTTCTATGTATTTAAATGATGTGCTTTATGGTATTGCTAATTCATTTAATGGCCTTTATGTCTTGAATGTCAAGGATGAAAATAATGACAATGTCTATCATATAAATAAGAAATCTAAACCTAATGATGTAAATCATACCTATTTATGGCATTGGCGTCTTGGTAATATTAATGAGAAGCGTATCTCAAAACTCCATGGGGACGGACTTTTGGGTTCATGTGACTTGGAGTCATATGATACTTGTGAGTCGTGTCTTCTTGGAAAAATGACTAAGACACCTTTTACCAAGTTAGGTGAAAGGGCAAGCGACTTATTGGGGTTGATACATTCCGATGTATGCGGACCATTAAGTAGCAATGCTAGGGGGGGATTTCAATACTTCATAACCTTCACTGATGATTATAGTAGATTTGGGTATGTTTACCTAATGAAACATAAAAGTGAAGCATTTGAGATATTTAGAATATTTCAAAATGAAGTAGAAAAACAACTTGGCAAAAGTATTAAGGCACTTCGATCAGATCGTGGTGGAGAATACTTAAGCCAAGAATTTGATGATCATCTAAAGAATTGTGGAATAGTTTCACAATTGACTCCACCCGGAACACCACAATAGAATGGTGTGTCTGAGAGGAGGAATCGGACTTTGTTAGACATGGTTCGATCAATGATGAGTCAAGTTGATCTTCCAATATCCTTTTGGGGTTACGCTCTAGAAACCGCCGCTTTCACACTAAATCAAGTTCCAACTAAATAGGTTCCAAAGACTCCATATGAGATGTGGAGCGGAAAGAAACCTAGTTTATCTTTCATGAGGATTTGGGGTTGCGAAGCTTTTATCAAAAGACTTATCTCCGACAAACTAGCACACAAATCTGAAAAATGTATTTTCGTGGGATATCCAAAGGAAACCAAGGGATATTACTTTTACAACCGAGAGGACAACAAAGTGTTTGTTGCCCGAACTGGTGTATTTCTAGAGAAACAGTTTCTCTCCAAAGAAATCTGTGGGAGTAAAATAAATCTTGAAGAAATTCGAGACCCAGAAAATAACATTGAACCAATAGTGGAGCAAGAACAAGAACCACAAGGAGTTGTGGAACCTGTTCAAAATTCACAAGTAACTCGCAGATCTAGTAGGTTACGATCCGAGCCCGAGAGATATGGATTTCTCGTAATGGATAGTAATGAGGTGGAAATCATTGAGAATGATGAACCGACAACCTACCAAGAGGCGATGTCTTCTCCTGATTCGGATAAGTGGCTTAGAGCAATGGAATCTGAATTGCAATCCATGCAAGACAATCAAGTTTGGAATTTGATTGATGCGCCCGAAGGTGTAAAAACCACAGGATGCAAATGGGTCTTCAAGAAGAAGACTGACATGGATGGGAAGGTGCATACTTACAAAGCTAGACTTGTAGCGAAGGGTTATAGGCAAGTTCATGGTATTGACTATGATGAAACCTTTTCACCCGTAGCAATAATCAAATCTATAAGAATTCTGCTTGCTATTGCCGCATATCATGACTATGAAATATGGCAAATGGACGTCAAAACCGCTTTCCTAAACGGAAAACTCCAAGAGGATGTGTATATGACACAACCAGAAGGTTTTGAACAGAATTCTAAGGTATGCAAATTGCAGAGATCCATCTATGGATTGAAGCAAGCTTCAAGGAGTTGGAATCTCCGTTTTGATGAATCGGTCAAAGAGTTTGGTTTCATCAAGAACGAAGATGAACCTTGTGTATACAAGAAAATTAGTGGGAGAATAGTGATATTCCTTATCTTATATGTGGATGACATATTACTCATTGGAAACGACATTCCTACACTTCAGTCCGTGAAGACTTGGTTAGGAAAGTGCTTCGCAATGAAAGATATGGGTGAAGCCGCATATATACTTGGCATTAAGATCTATAGAGATAGATCAAGGAGTCTACTTGGTTTAAGCCAAAGTACATACATTGACAAGGTCATTAGAAGATTCCTCATGGAAAATTCTAAGAGAGGAACCTTACCAGTGTTACATGGAGTTTCTCTAAGCAAGACTCAATGTCCTAAGACAAAATATGAGAGTGAGAAAATGAATGATGTTCCATATGCTTCGGCAATTGGGTCCATCATGTATGCCATGATTTGTACTAGGCCGGATGTATCTTATGCTTTGAGCATGACAAGTAGATACCAATCCGACCCCGGCGAAAATCAGTGGGTGGCCGTAAAAGTGATTCTTAAGTACTTGAGAAGAACTAAAGATTCATTTTTGGTATATGGAGGAATGGAAGATGATCTCGTTGTAAATGCTTACACGGATGCAAGCTTCCAAACCGACAAAGATGATAGCCGATCGCAATCGGGTTTTGTGTTTATGTTAAATGGTGGAGCTGTAAGCTGGAAGAGTTCCAAGCAAAGTACAACCGCTGATTCTACAACAGAAGCTGAGTATATTGCTGCATCGGATGCTGCAAAGGAAGCTGTTTGGATTAAGAAGTTCATCACTGAACTTGAAGTGGTTCCTAGTATTGCTAATCCAATAGACCTTTATTGCAATAATAATGGTGCTATTGCTCAAGCAAAGGAACCAAGAGCACATCAGAAATCCAAACACACACTTAGGCGTTTTCACATCATTCGAGAAATCGTTGATAGGGGAGACGTAAACATATGCAGAGGACCTACTGATGACAATGTTGCGGACCCGCTAACAAAGGGACTTCCACAAGCCAAACATGATGGTCATTTTAGGTCCATGGGTATTAGATACATGGGAGATTAGGCCTAGGGCAAGTGGGAGATTGTTTGTAGTGGTGCCCTAGGCACGTTTTGTAAACGTTGTAATTGTTATCATTTATTTCATATCAATAAAGAAATGTTTTGATTATTATTATTGTTCATGTTTACTTATAATAATCTCCGTCCCTAGTACTTGTTAAGCACTAGTATAAAGGTTAAATGATCATGGGATGATCATGTTAGATTTATGGGTACTTGTTTGGAACAAGGTACTGGACATGACCCGCTGTATGAGATTTATGTTATGGTCTATGTCAAACATATATCTCATATTAGTTATGTCATTCAAATCCTTAAACATGAAGTTATTATAGTCTTCCACTCGATGAACATTATGTTTGACATATTCAAACGCTACCTTTAACCGGGTAGTTATAAAGGATATGATTGGCATAATCGGATTCAAGTAGGGAAGAGTAATAAGCTAAATGAATTTGTCCCTCTTCGGAGAGATGTCAAGCTTGGGCCCCTCGAATGAATGATGTTGATGAAATGTTCGGCCGGACTCAAATGGATTGATTGGATCAATAGCATTTGAATTATCAACATATTCGGAATCGAGAAAGTATTGAACAAAGACATGTTGACTTGTTGACCATGACTTGTGTTCAATGACATCGTGGACAAAGGGATTGTGACATATTCTAAAGGAATGCGAAATTGTATCTAGTTATACTATTTGGGTAGGTATGACGGTTTGCTAGAATCTAATCATATCTTATGGTTTCATGTTTGAACCCATTGCCAACTTAGTATAATCCTAGAGGGTCACACACAAGAGAACGAATCTTTAAAAGGACTATATTGGAATTTGGAAATTCTGGAAATCTGGGGAAGTGGGCGACCGCACAGTATGGACTGGGCGGCCGCACACTTAGCTCATTTTTGTACCAGTTTGTTTCAGATAGTTGTGCGACCGTACAGTGGATTCTGGGCGGCCGCACAGTACTGTCGGGTGGCAGATTCCTAATTTGATTAGGAAACTAATTTTGGACGATTTTTGACACAAGTTTCCTATTTGGAATAGGTCTTACTTGTGTATAAAAGACCAAATTCGGCCAGCACTCTTAACCAAGGTTTTTGTGAGTCTCCAAAGAGTTTGAGAGAGATTTTATTTTGTTCAAAGACATCTTAGATTGAAGAACAAAATAATACACAAAGAAAAATTCCATATAGTCATATTAAATTGTGAAAGTGTGTTTCATAATTTTGGTCTATCAACCAAGATCAAGAAGCTCCTTGATATTCGTTCGTGGTGTGGATAACGCTAGAGGGTGAAGCTCATCATCTTCTAAGTTCTTGTTCTTACTTGTTCGTGATTGAAGCTTCAAAGATCTCCATCAAATAAAAGACCAAAACTCAAAGTCATCAAGGTTAGTTTGTTTTCCTCTATTCATATTGTTGTATTTGATTTAATCATATGAACGGATCTATGGGCTTTTGGGTTTTCATAAAAATTTAAATGATATATTCCGCTGCGCATGTTACTACGAAACCCAACATACAGAAGGTTTATTGAGGGGTTTTCTAAGATTGCAACTCCCTTGACTCAGTTGACTCGAAAGAATGTTCCTTATGTGTGGGATGAAAAATGTCAACCTAGTTTTGAAGAGTTGAAGAAGAGATTGACTACAGCTCCTATTCTTGCCCTACCTAATGGTAATGATGATTTGGTAATATATAGTGATGCTTCTAAAGAAGGCATCGGGTGTGTATTAATGCAAAATGGAAGGGTGATTTCATATGCTTCGAGGAAGTTGACTCCGAGTGAGCAGAATTATCCTATACATGACATGGAGCTTGCAGCTATTGTCTTTGCGTTGCACAAGTGTAAACATTATCTTTATGGAGCAAAGTTTGAGATTTTCATAGATCATCAGAGTTTGAAGTATCTTTTCTCCCAGAAAGAGTTGAATAATAGACAACGAAGATGGATGGAGCTGTTGAAGGATTATGATTGCACCATTTCTTATCATCCGGGCAAGGCAAATGTGGTAGCTGATGCTATTAGCCGGAAGTCTTATGTAGCTTCATTGATGGTGCGGGAATGGAAGATGTTGGAGGATGCTCGAGATTGGAGTCCTTATGAATCAAAGCATGGAGCTATTTTTGCGAACATTCGAGTATTACCAACTCTAGTTCAACAAATAAAGGAAGCTCAGAAGGATGACCCAGAATTGGTAAAGATTATGGATAAAATTAAAGATGATAAATTTGAGGATTTCTCCCTCAGTTCTGAAGGGGTATTAACTTTCAGAGGTCGATTGTGTGTGCCTAATGTTGATGGGATTAAACGCCAAGTTCTTGATGAAGGCCATAAATCAAGGTATACTATTCATCCCGGGAGTACTAAAATGTATCAGAATTTGAAGCAACACTTTTGGTGGACTAATATGAGGAGGGAAATAGCGGATTATGTATCCAAGTGTTTAACATGTCAACAAGTTAAAGCTGAACATCAAAGGCCCGCAGGATTGCTTCAACCGTTAGAGATTCCGGAATGGAAGTGAGAACATGTTACTATGGATTTTGTAACAGGGTTACCTCGTACTCGAAGAAGGTTTGATGCAGTTTGGGTGATTGTCGATAGGTTGACAAAGTCTTCTCATTTTCTACCTATTGAGATTTGTTATTCTATGGAAAGGCTTGCAACTTTGTACATTAATGAGATCGTGAGGTTACATGGAGTTCCAGTGAGCATTGTATCTGATCGTGACCCTAGATTCACATCTCGGTTTTGGCAAGCATTTCAGAAGGCTTTGGGTTCAGAGTTGAGATTTAGTACAGATTTTCTTCCTCAAACAGATGGTCAGTCAGAAAGAACCATTCAGATTCTTGAGGATATGTTGAGGGCTTGCTCAGTTGATTTTGTAGATTCTTGGGATATTCATTTGCCTCTCGTAGAGTTTGCTTATAATAACAGTTTTCAGTCCAGTATTTGGATGGCTCCTTATGAAGCCTTGTATGGGAGGAAATGTCGATCTCCTATTTGTTGGGATGAAGTGGGAGAAGCCAAGATTTGGGGTGTTCAGTGGTTAATGATTCAGTTGAGAAAGTTAAACCTATTCGAGATCGTTTAAGTACTGCTCAGAGTAGACAGAAAAGCTATGCTGATCATCGGAGTCGAGACCTTGAGTTCGAAAAAGGTGACTTTGTGTTTTTGAAAGTTTCCCCTAAGGTTGGTATTCGAAGATATGGAAAGAAAGGCAAGCTTGCTCCGAGGTATATTGGTCCATTTGAGATTCTTGGAAGAGTGGGGGATCGGACTTATCGTCTTGTATTACCTCCTTCTCTTGATAAGATCCATAATGTGTTTCATGTCTCTATGCTTCGGAAGTATGTATATGATCCTTCTCATGTGCTATCTGAGGTTCCCGAGGATATTGAGCCAAGTATGTCTTATAAGGAATATCCAGTCCAAGTCATTGATTCGAAGGTGCAAGAATTGAGAAACAAAAGTATTCCTCTTGTTCGAGTTGTGTGGAGGAATCACAATGTGGAGGAATCGACTTGGGAGCTTCGGGAAGAGATCGAGAGGAAGTACCCTTGGTTGTTTGAGGGCCTCGGTAAGTAACCCTAAAATTCGGGACGATTTTTTTAAGGGGGAGTGATTGTAGCGACCCAAAACCCATTCCTATTTATTTTATATTTTTGGGGATTTTTATTTGACTTATATGTGCATTTTATGTGTTTCATCATACTTTATGATTTGCACATCTTACTTGATTATTTGTGTTATTTACTTAGTTAGTAAAAATAATGATTAAAGGAGTTAAATGATTAAGTTGAAACTTTAGGGTCCTTTGTGAAAATGTAACTTCAGGGGTTAAAGTGTTCAAAACGAAAGTTGGGTGACCAATTTGTAAAAATGGAGTAAAAATCTTTATAAGAAATCTTCTTTCTTTCCCTTATCTGTGTATGTATGTTCTGTAACTTTCTTCTACGTTCAGCTTAGGGTTAAAAGAAAAGGTAAGTTCAACCCATTTCGATTTAATTATTTTTATTTACTTATCCGTTTTAAAAACTAATTATATAAAAATGATCAGGGCGTCGAGTAGGTCATTTCTACCCGAACAAAACTTATTTCAGCGATATTTTTTTCGGAAATAGGTAAGTTACTAATTCTCTTTTAAATGTTAAAATAGTCATATATGCTATATTTGATATTTCTACTTGTTAATTTTGTGATTTAGGTAATATTTGTTATACTTATAATTTTGGGACAAAGGGAATATATAGAATTTGTTTTAGCTGGGTGTTGGAATGGCTTAGAAACCAAGTTGTAACCTTAATAAAGTTACTAATGTTGTGCAGTTTATGTGTTATACTTTTGGGACGGAAGGAGTAAAAATGAACTAAGGAAAGAAATCTGGGATTTTGTCCAAAATGGGAGGGGGCGCGCGTACCCTATATAAGGAGGCGCACGCACCATATTGTTATCAACCTAGGCAAAAGTGTCTGATCAAGGGAAGCGTGCGCACCCTTTTGGGTGGGGCGCGCGCACCTTTAGTTGTCCAAAAATAGTGAGGTTCTGATGAAAGGAAGCGCGCGCACCCTATTGGGTGGGGCGTGCGCACCCCCCCTGTTTTTCAGGTTTGATAGTTTGTTTAACTTGGGTATAAGAGGACAATTGTTTGTGTAGTCCTTGGGGTGGTTTAGGACCCAAACGTGAATGTGTATGACTTTTATGTCGTTAATGAAAAAGATTGGGCTGTGACTAAATGTCCTTATTATGGACTATTTATGAGAAATCTTTTGTGTGCATCTTGTGATGTATTTGGCTTAGTTCCTTCTTGGATTAAATGCCTCGGGTTTTGTTTAGCAAGTATTCATTACTGTGATTCTTATGAAAAGTCCAGCTGGTCTTGTTGTAAAGTCAGTCAATGGAAGAATTATAGTGGTACAAGTAAGTCCACTATAAGGTTTTCCATTGTAGCTTCTGAGTCAGGCGGTGGAAGAATTATAGTGGCACACAAGCCAAGTTCACCATAAGGTGTCCACTGCGCCTTCTTTGTTTCCCTAGTCCAGATTGGTCTTGGATGGGATGAATTGCTTCCTTTGGTGAGCACTTGGGTTATGACTTTGTGTCATATTTCCCTCTCTGGTTACTTTGGTTCTATTGGTTATGGTTTGGTTTTCGGGAACCCGGCTTCAGCTATTCATCCTGTTCAGATGGTTTTCTCAGTTGGTTTTCTCAGACGGTATTCTCAGACAGGTATGTTATTGGGTAAACCTTGGCTTGGTATCCACCGGAGTGTGGGCTATGTGGTAATTGTGATATATGAGTTGATGTATCTCTCATGCTATATGCTATATGATTACTGTTGATATAGTTTCTTTATAATTATCATATCAGCATGTAACGTAGTTGCATTTTAGTAACTTACTGAGATTTATTTTCACCCTTTATTTGTTTACTGTTTTAGATAAAGGCGAGTACAGGGGATAGGACACTTGGCACGGGAGGACGTTGGATTGGTAAGAGTTGGGACTTGTTTTGTGAAGGTTACATTATGTAAATGTAAACCCTTTGGGTAGAGTACCCGTACTTCTTATGGTCACACCTATTTTGGTCAATGTTGGTATTTGTACATTTGTTTAAAAGTTTGTAAGCCTTCGGGCTAAGTACTTTCGTTGTGAAAGTTGGTTGTAAAGTTTGTTTAAAAGTTAAGTGAAGTCTTTGAACTTCAAGTGTGTTTTTGTTAAACTTTATGAAAGTACATTTCAATTTTTTTTTTTTAAAAAGTGTTTTATAACGTCTTCCACTCGTGACCCGAGCGTGGGGCCAAGTAGGACCACGGGTCTGGGGCGCGATACTCACTGATCTATACTGAGTATATTACTCCCTATGTCCCAGAAAGATAGTCCACTTTGCATTTTTGATGGTCAACACATGTGAACTTTGACCAAAGATTATTATCAATCTAATCATCCCAATGAAATTTTAAAATTTGTAATTAATAAATCACTTGATGATTAATCAATAACAAGTTTTAGAATTTCACAAGGATGGTTAGATTGATATTTATATTTAGTCAAATTTCACTTGTATTGACCATCAAAAGTCAAAAATGGGCCATCTTTCTGGGACGGAGGGAGTATTATTTTATTTTGAAATGCCATCACCGTACTATCTTGATTTTTAAAATGCCATGACTGTCCAAATCGTCATTAAAATCCTACCGGGAGTTAGTCACTTGACCTCACGTGACTAACTTTCACTACTTTATTAGACTTTGTTAACACCAATACCACCACTAATCCCATCAGTCCATCACCTATCACCACCACCACCACCGCCACCACCATCATTACCAACACAGCCACCGACAGACCGACTACACCACTAACATCACCAACCTAACAACAAAAACACCACCCATCACAACCACCACCAATATATAAATCAAATTAACATCACATTGCAATATTTTCTAACCCAAAGAAAAACAAACATAATCACCCAGAGTCGCAATTTTTCAAATTGAAAAAAACTGCAAATTTCTCGACAGAGAAAACATTGCACATCTTCACCAGAGAAAAGCCCAAACATTATAATCTTTCTATCTCATATACTAATACCAAACCCAAATCTCACTCACCAAATCACATAACAACAACCTCTCTGCACCGCCGCCCCGTTCCAAACCTAACCCAAAGTTGATTTCGTGCAGATACTGCCACCAATTTACTGGGTTTATTTGATCTTCAATTTCCTGAGTCAATTTCACCAGATATAAAAAAAAAAAAAAAAAAAAAAAAAACCCCACACCACTACAATCTTTCAACCATGAAAGTCTTGTTTCAAGCAGTCTAAAAAAAGACGAAAGAAAAAGAAACTCGTAATCTATTCACAAATCCCAAATCAAGTTAGGATTTTCATTCGTAATACGAAACTGATCGATCAAACGACAGGAGACAAAGAAATTTCAAGAACAACAAGCCTATGAATGTAAAACCCAGATGATTGATATTGATGAATTAAATGCCAAAATCCGGCAAACAGGAAAAGAAGAGGTGGGGCACAACTTTTTGACGGGATTATGAAGCGTGAAGCGGATTCCATCGGCGTTTGAGGTAGAGTAGAGAGTGAGGGTATGGAGGAGCTAAAGAATAGATAAATTGGAGAGGGTGGGGAAGAGGAATGGACAGTTGAAGAAGGTGGGGAAGGGGCAGCCGGAGTGAGAGGAGGAGATGAGATGGAGAGGGTGGGAGGAGAGAGAAGGTGGAGGGCTGGTGGGGTGGGAAGAAACTTTGAAATGCAGAAATGGTTGAGAGGGGTGGGGCCGTCACTAACCCTTAGGTTTTTCTTTTTCTTTTTTCATTTGACATAAGTCACATAACAAGGTTTAACGAAAGTTAGTCATGTGACTAACTTTTATTAATTTTCAATGATTTCGTTAGGTGTTAAACAATATTTTGGACGGAGTCGCCACATTGCAAAAAAATGAAAAAATACAGTGAGGACATATGAAATTGGTCAACAGTTCAATGACCAAAATATATGTCTAGCCAAATATAATTCCATATCCTCCAAATAGGGCATCCTCACTTCTTGTCGAAAACTTCACCTAATTAGCCATGTAAGTAATATATTCTAAGCAATTAATATTGGTTACAAGTGCAAAGTGCATTGAATGATCATATGATAATGAAGACCTGAATGTATATAACAAATATCATCAGAACCAAAAAAAAAAAAAAAAAACGAATGCTTTCATTTCATACTTTAGATAAAACACTTAACCAAATAGCCATGGGAGTTTCTTTTTCTTCTTTGTTTAGTCCAGTGGCCAGTGAAGATTCCCTCAAACAACATCAAAAGACTACAGCTCTTATTGCCAAGTCAAATTCATGTTTGCCATTTTTCTCAGCTAGTGCTCCTACAATTTGCCATCCCTTTTTTCCCCTCAACTATAGCTAGTTTAAAAATTATCAGATCTTTCAAGTGTAAGGCACTATTATACTGAACTGGGATTATTACTGGATTAGTAGTATGGCAACTGAAGATAGTACATGTCATAACAAGCCAAAATACTAATCGATGTGCATTGAAACTTACAGCATTTAATAAGTTGCTCCTGCGCTAAACTTTCCAAACGTTGTTTCAGAGCCTTGTTTTCCATGCTCAGAATAAGACTTTGCTGATTAAGAAAGTCCAGCTCTGCAGAAACTCCGGTTCCTTCAACCTACAACCAAACGAAAAGATTAACAAAACCAGCTCAGGTGAACCATCCAACTTGAAGTTTTCCTAGAGTTTAAGTATCCTTGCCTGTAAAGCCTGTACGTTCCTTTCAAGCTCAGCTATGTATTGGAGCTTCCTTACTCGGGAGCGTTGTGCAAATTGCCTGGAGCAAATAGCACATCAGAGTTGTATATCCACAATGAGCATTATAGTATTAATGGCCATCACATCATCAAGATCATCAGCTCCTAGCTTGAGCACCTCATGTGCACACTCTCCTTTGAACAATATGAGTTTACATGATAACTAAAGGAGCTATTTGAATAACATTGACGAACTCCTATCACTTTCCAATCTTACCCACTACATGGGTGAGAAAGGGGTCTTTTATTTATATTAACACAAATGGTACAGTGGAAAAGGTAACAATATTGATTTTTGGTTTTAGAGATTTATACCAAATGACAGGTTGGCCATCCTTGACATCCAAGAGAAAATTGTGGAAAATTCTTAAGATAATGATTATCTGATGGGTCTCCTGTATCAGAAATATGAGGACTTCAAAAGTGGCAAGCAGAAAAGGGAAAAATAATGTCATATATATCAACACGTGCCATTTTTGCACCCTGGCTCTAGTGGTCTAGCCCCTTGTCCACTGAATGCACTTGAAAAACTAGGGAGAAAAAAATACTTTGTCCGTCCCAAGATAAGAGACCCATTTGACCGGGCACAAAGTTTTAGATGAAGAATTTGACCATTACTAAAATGTTTGGGCACCACAGTGGAGAAGTACTCACAAGGACAAAAATAAGAGCATTCAGTGCTTTTAGATCGTTGATAGGTAAAAATGTAAACTTTCTATAACAAAATGGAAAGTTTTTTAAGGGAACACTTTTTTGGGACATCGGAAAAAGGAACGAGGGGTCTTATTATGGGATGGAGGGAGTATTATATGATTCACTAGACAGACTTAATCTGATATACAGGCATGAAAACACATATTATCATAATGTCTAGTTGCCACTCTATTTTTTTGATAATTTACCTTATTCAATTTATTTGAAACTTCTTCAGCATTTCAAATGAGAAGTGTAACGGACTCACAGGTCATAACAAATCAAGTCTACTGTATGGTTTTATGAAATACGATCATAACTTGGTGAGGGAGTATTTTTCGTTATGCATCATTCTGGACATGGCTATGCACATGTAACAAGAAAATCCTTTGCACATTCCTGATTCTGTGCAGCCAATGGATGTTTACCAGACAACAGAATGTACAAAAGCCATCTTGCCATCACGAAAATATTACGGATATAGAGAAAAGGATGATTGTTCTTACTGCTTGGCCCGTTTTGTATCTGTGTCTGAAGAAGCCTTAGCACAAGAAGAATCCTTTCTTTCAAAAGCAGCTTTTCCATCGTACGTCCCAGAATCAACAACATCCTGCTTTTCAGTTGTTGTCGAGGAAATCCCATCCACCTCTCGTGATGCACAAGGGGGAACTAAATTTTGAGAAATAAAGTTGTCCCTAAGGCCACTTGAATGTGCCAGTGCATTTGGTGATGACTCCCATGGCCTGTTCCTGTGCTTAAGCATGGAATTCGGTTCACCATAAAAAGATGCATTCCTAGCATCTTTGAGAGTATCAAAGTCTTGAGATCCCCATGGCACGGAAGTCAAGTTTCTAAATCTATAATCGTCTTGGGCACTATAATCCATGTTTGTCGCATTAGCTGCATCTACATATGCAAATGAGTCACTTGATGAGCGTCGATGACCTCTTCGTACAGGCGTCTCTGGTTCATTAAGAAGTTCATCAAGCCACGAAGGTTGTTCCTCAATCAGATGGCTTTCAGAGGAAGTGCGTTGATGGTGAGAATTTCCGTCCCTATACTTTGGTATACTTTTTGGCCCAATAGCAGGTGTTTGTACATAATCGGCATAAGATGGAGCAATGCTAGGAAAGGGACTTTTGGGAGGAAGTAAAGAGTGCTTTCCGTTGTACATGCTTTTAACTGTTGATGGCCCCTTGGAATTTGCCATATCCAGAACACAAGACCCTGCAAAAACCACAGACAACAGTAAGATACTAAAACTGTAAATAATTATGATAAGAAGGAATAAACGAGAAACTTCCAAGATGCAAATCCAAGGAGTCTTAAAATGATTGACACTAAATGGAATCAGGTAAAGGAGCCAATGAAGAACAAACCTGCCTACTTCAGATAACGAATCATAAAGCCATAGAAAAACGGTTTCCAATTATATACATTCCATCTTTCTAGAGGTAGGCTTCCTTTCTGAATGAACAACACTACCAATCCCAACTAACTAAAGACAACAGGGGATAGAAAGGTAAAAGATAAGAAGTGTG
Organism: Campanula takesimana; assembly: GCA_026119855.1. Taxonomy (NCBI): domain Eukaryota; kingdom Viridiplantae; phylum Streptophyta; class Magnoliopsida; order Asterales; family Campanulaceae; genus Campanula; species Campanula takesimana. Next base: position 1,067,830 of record JAOWBW010000227.1, read on the forward strand.
GAAAAATCGATCCAAAAAGAAAAAAAGAAAAGGCATGAGAGAAAGAGAGAGTGAGTGAGTGAAGATGATGATACATAGCACATAGCACTTAGCTAGTAGAGCTCTATTTTTACTACATTATAAAGTTACTATGGTGTATTTATGTTTGATGTATCTCGCGTCATACTATAAGTTCTAAGCAACCAAGTGCTCTTCATATGGTTACATGAGCCAGTGTGCAAATCCACGACCAAGACATTACACAGCTTTTTAGTCATACAAAATTTACAAACTGTGTGCAGGTTTCCCCATTTTTACTTCCTCTCCATCACAGTCTCCTACTTGAAGTAGTGACATGTATAACTGATGGAAAATAAAGTGACTATGGTTATCTAATAACATGTCCTTGTATAAGCTAGAGAAGAAAAAAATTAACATCTCTTCCTGGGATCTTCTTATTATACTCTCTCTGTCCCAGAAAGATAGTCTCATTTTGACTTTTTATGGTCAACAAAATGAACTTTGACCAATCATTGGTGTCGATCTAATCATTCTATTGAAATTCTAAAATTTGTAATTGATAAATCATTAAATGATTTATCAATAACAATTTTTAGAATTTCATTGTGTGGAAAAATCCATCCAAAAAGGAAAAAAGAAAAGACATGAGAGAAAGAGAGAGAGAGAGAGAGAGAGAGAGATTTGCCAAGATAATACACTAAAAGTAGGGTGTGTCTTTATTTTTAGACAAAAGTCAAAAGTCAATCTCGACATTTTCCTCCCTAGAGGGAAAACTTTCTTTTTGGTCCACAGTCATCTGTGCCCGTACCCCGCAAAAGTCAACTGCAAGTGCAACTCAAAACAGCAAGTGCAGCTCCGAATAGCATACAGCTCCAAGCAGCAATTTGGTCCATGGTGAACCGTTGAAATCACCACCTCTTTATCAACAAAGTCTACTCAACAAACTCACATTCATTTCAAGTCCCCTATATGGACTTTAAGCCAGCAGACGGGTCCTCAGATCCAGCCAGTCCTCTATACGGACTTTAAGCCAGCAGACGGGTACTCAGATCCAGCTAGTCCTCTATACGGACTCTAAATCAGCAGACGGATTCTTGGATCTCGCTATCAGCAAATGGATTCTCGGATCTCGCTATCAGCAGACGGATTCTCGGATCTCACTATCAGCAGACGGATTATCGGATCTCGCTATCAGCAGACGGATTATCGGATCTCGCTATCAGCAGACGGATTATCGGATCTCGCTATCAGCAGACGGATTCTCGGATCTCGCTATCAGCAGACGGATTCTCGGATCTCGCTATCAGCAGACGGATTATCGGATCTCGCTATCAGCAGACGGATTCTCGGATCCCGCTAGTCCCCTATACGGACTTTAAGCCTTGGCCATGGTGAGCCATTTTCATACTACCGTACCCCCTCTATCACCAAAAGTCGCTCACACAGGAAGCGCATCTCCGTCACTCGCAATTTCAAATTCTTGTTTTCATCGAGTCTTTGCTTTTTCTTGGTGATGTCATCGGCGGATGTACTTTCTTTCGTCGACGCGTTTTGCTTTACAATCCACGTCACCGAGGGGCTCTGTAGACACCCCGCCTTGGACCGCTCACCCCGATTGCACGGTTGATCTTGTGTTTCTCCCTATTTTAAGTGTTTCTCATTAGTTTCTGTGACTTCCGTTAAGTTCCTAACTGACTTCGTTAAGTCCAGGGATTAAACTGAATAACAGGGCTGACTTTCCAGTCCATTCTGTCAGAAAATCCATCTTGAAGTCGCGCGCCTCCGCCCGTAGAGGCCAGAAGCGCGTGCGTCCCGCCACCAAGGCAGGAGGCGCGCGCACCTGGGCGTCAGTTACAGATTCTGTCCAAGAATCCCTCCCTTGCTCATTTTACATGATTTTGCCCGGGAAACTGATTTTTGTGACTTCGTTTTGGCACCAAAAACATCTTGTTTTCAACTATAAAAACCCCTCTTATCCAACCTTTTCAAAAGGACCTTTTTTTTCGAACATAAGAATACTATACACAAAATACTCTCAAGGCATTTCCAAAGGCAATCTCCCAAGAAGTACTTGAAGTCATTTTGAGTCTAGGTAAAAAGACTATTCTTTTCTCCCTTCTCTACTTCATCTCTTTTCATTTTCTCTTATTTTGATCAAACATGAAATTACCCAAATCATTTTGGGACATGACACCAAAGGCCACTTCATTCCATTGAAGTTAATCAAGGAGTTATCTCCCCATATTCAAAACACCCCTTTTAACCCCCTTTTATTATTATCGAAGAATAGGACGAACATTTTATTTATGTAGACTTTGAACAAGCAAGACCAATATTAGTTGGGCGAGATGGTTGTTTAAGTACTTCCCATCTCGTAACCTAACCCCCGAACCTCATAACAAGAATCTCTGTTTTCGTATCAAAACTTAGGCTAAATATTAGGTTTTTCTTATATTCATCTAAAACATAGGTGGCGACTCTAACAACAACTTAAAACACGAATAGACATCCTAGGACAACCCGCCGCTCCAGCCAAGCGAGTGGGCCCCTCCCGGGGTATCTACAAGTACATAATGCAGAATTTTAAGAATGATGACAATTTTTTCTACACAAGTCTAACCCTCTTATGATGACATCTCCCCATCGGAGTCGCCACAGTGAGTGCGCATCCCTTTCGCCCGTCGGTTTCTTCCAGTTTAAGGGTGTTATTTGTAAGGGCTTGATTATTGCTCGATTGTTGTGAGTCGCCACCATGTTTAACGGAACACGGACCGTGAGATTCTTGAGTTCGGGGGTTAAGTCATGGATTGGGAAGGTCAAGGAGCACCCAATCCACCCGATCTAGGATCGGTCTTGCTTACGAAATCATCATCATCATCATCATTAAAATTATCCATTCATGTACTAAAAGAAAGCAAACAAATAAATAATTTCTTAATTATTTGAGATGTCGGATCATATGATTCGAGACCATCTCCATGAATTGGAGAGGCTCTAGGCAAATCCTTTTGATAGAATCACACTACTTCAAAGCAAAGAAGGAGATGAGAAGAGAGGAAAACAAAGGAATTACCTAAGCGTTCTTCGAGAATCCTATGGATGGCCTTGACTAAAGGCCTTGATGATCCAATGAACTTGACTTGAATGGTGTTATGAAGGTTTGAATTTCGTGGGTGAGGGAGAGAGGCTGATTATGAGGACCTCTTTTATCAGATTTTGAGTGGTTTTGGGTGAAAGACCATTCTATAGGTTTTTAGATTCAAGAACCTCTATATTTATAGGATTTCTTGACTAGGGTTTAAGCTAAGGGGGTAAGTTTGGATGGGAATCAAAGACTTGATTTCCAAGGAGGTATTTTTGGACTCTAGGAACGCTCATCAGATTTTCCCGGATTGCATGAGTGTTTGCCAAGAAACGGTGTTGAGATCAACAAGGAAACTAACCAAAACCCGACTGTCAAGAGGATGTCTCGTACAAGACATCCAATGTCTCGTATGAGACATCTTGTGTTTGAATCAAAATTTGCCCTCTTGCAGCAGTTTGAATGTTGATTTTGGCCCCTAACTAACGGAGTCAGTTAGAAATGTAACAAAACATGTCAAACTTAACGAGTTTTGACCCAAATCAAAGGCGAGACACAAAAGTAGTGTGATTATGAATGAATGTTCAAAATGTGGTGTCTACAGTGGGCCTGTGGTAAGCCAAGTGGACCCAAGATATTTGTATTCATTGGGCCAGTCTGTGGTGCTTGTGTAACGGGTCGGACCTGCGGGCTCGGGTCGTTACAAATGGTATCAGAGCGGGTCCCGGCCGGAAGTGTGGAGGAAAGTGTTTTGCGGAACAAAGTGCATACCGCGGAGTCGGTAGGAATCACCTCTTGAATCCGTACGAGCCCCTCTTGAATCCACACTGCCCAGGGTTCCGATCCAAGTAGGTCTTGCTGGGGATGGCAAGGATCCAAGGTGGGGAGATTGTGATATCCCACAGGTACTTAAGGTACAACGAATTACCAATGAATACCAATACGTCCAAGGATTTTTGGGTGGGCCTGTGGTAAGCCAAGTGGACTCAAGATATTTGTATTAATTGGGCCAGTCCGTGGTGCTTGTGTAACGGGTCGGGCCTGCGGACTTGGGTCGTTACAGGTTTAAAGGTTGATTGTGTTGACCTAAGGGGTGAAAGGTTGGCCTAAGGGGTCAAAGGTTGACCTATGGGGTCAAAGGTTGATAAGGTTGACGGGACTCCGGTTTGAGGATCTGCGGTTTGAGGGCCTGCGGCTTGGGGACCTGCGGTTTGAAGGCATGCTGGGGACACGGTTTGTGAGCCTGTGGTTTGAGGACCTGCGGTTTGAGGGACTCCGGTTTGAGGACCTGCGGTTTGAGGGACTCCGGTTTGAGGACCTGCGGTTTGAGGACCTGCTGTTTGAGGACCTACGGTTTGAGGAATGGCGGTTTGAGGGCCTGCTGTTTGAGAGCCTGCGGTTTGAGGATGTGCGGTTTGAGGGCCTCCGGTTTGAGGACTGGCGGTTTGATGGACTGCTGCTTGAGGACCTGCGGTTTAAGGACGTTCGGTTTGAAGGCATGCTATTTCAGAACCTGCGGTCTAAGGACAATTTGAGGATTCTTTTATGGTTTAAATTTTTTAGGACTTTACTATTTAGATGGTTTTACCTTTTTAGGATTTGTTTTCTATTTTGGTTTTTGAGGTCCGACTCCATATCCGGCAATAAGTCGAGTGGTTGTCCCCCTCTTGTAATTTCATTTTATTATTATTATTATTAATAAAATCCTCCCAGGTGCCGCCCTGGTTTCTTTAAAAAAAAAAAAAAAAAAAAAAAAAGGTAATTGGGTTGACCTAAGGGGTCAATGGTTGACCTAAGAGGTCAAAAGAGGATAAGGTTGACCTAGGGGGTCAAAAGTTGTCATAAGAGGTCAAAGGTTGATAAGGTTGACCTAGGGGGTCAAAGGTTGACCTAAGAGGTCAAAGGTTGTTTGGGTTAACCTAGGGGTTAAAGGTTGACCTAAGAGGTCAAAGGTGATAAGGTTTTGACCGAAGTGGGTCGAGATGGAGGGTAGACCCAAATGGATCTCAATGATGGGTAGACCTAGATGGGTCAAACGTAATGGGTAGGTAACCTAGATAGGTCAAGATGACGAGTTTTGATAGATGGTTCAAGGGACCTAATTGGTTGGAATGGATACAAACCAGTCATAAATATGGAGTGTCCTAAGCTCTATGTGTGGGTTGACATAGGTAGGATAATAGGTTCCCACCGCTCACTAAGCGTACACGATGAGTGGAGGAAACAAGTCTCTGGAAAGAGGGTGATAGTAGCACCACCAGTTTCTTCACATTGAATGCTCCAGGGGTGATAAGGGCTTGTGCAGTGCTGACATGGACTAGTGGTAATGCGTGGCAAGAAACTAATTCTTTTTTTAGGGAGAAAAAAAAGTAGTTTTCATGTTATTATGCACGCATGTAATTCAAGAGAGAGCGAGAGAATTATAGATAAGAATGAACATCATGATAGGAACGAAAGTTAGACCTACTTAGTTTGAAATAGATTCAAAGCATATCCCCAGCGGAGTCGCCACTGTGAATACCCCTTTCCGAAGCAGCGACGCGCGGGAAGGTTCATTTGATAATTATTTAATAAAAGGAGATATTCATAGCAATATGAGAGTCGCCATGCCGTTTTAATTATCCAAAACATTGAGAAAAATCTATTATTTCATGTAAATAGGTTCGGGGGTCAAATTACGATAAGAGAAGAATATTAAGCATTATCACTCTTATCGCCCGAATGATCAGTCTTTCTATCATGATAGGGTGTAGGTTGTGTTCAGTGTTTTGACACCGGATCCGAAGATTGCCTACGTTTTTCTTAATATGAGAAAGTCAGGTTAGCGTAGTTCGAGGAGAATTTAGAATAGGCAGAAGAAACGGGATCATGCATATTGAATGGGGAGTATTTACCTAAAGATTAGGGTTTAGAAGTAGTTCCTAGATCATGTTCGGGTTGACGAATCTAGATCATCATCGGCTATGAAATAACATACTCCCCCCATCCCAGCACAAGTAGGACTAGAGGGGTGGGCACAATAATTAAGAGAAAGTAGTGAATGCGTGGTAGAAAATGAAGAGAGAGAATGAGTGGGGTAAATAGTAGTGTTGGTTTGAATAAAATGAGTGGTGGAAAATGAAGAGAGAGAATGAGTGGGGTTAAATGGTGAGGTTGGTTGAATATAAATATATTAAAACATTTCCATTTTGGGCAGTCTCAATTGTTTTGGGATGGCCTTAAAGGGAAAGATGTCCTACTTGTGTTGGGATGGAGGGAGTATTAATCATGAAGATTGAAACCGTAAATCTAGCATAAATAAGGTTTTAATCTAAGAACATGAAAAACATGTGAAGAACATATTATGAACATATGAATATAATGAAGAACATATGAATAAACATGTTAAGAACATGAATATTATATATCTAAATTAAGAACATGGCAAGAATATCACTAAGAAGGTTAGAAAACTTACCTATGTTGGCAAGAACTAATCTTGGATCTTCTTAGAAACTTTGAGGATGTTCTTTGATGCTTGAAAGACTTGAATTGGGAGTAAATTAGTCACTTGAGAGGCTTGGATGCTCTTAGAAATGATTTGTGGGACTCTGATACTGATTATTTGACTCATAAAATGGAGGGAAATTTGTGCATATCCATAACAACTATAGTGAGAAGCGCGCGGGTCCCACTTAGGCAACGAGAAGCGCTCGCATCCCATAGATTGTGCCGGAGGCGCATGAGGGTAAAAATGACAGAATGATAAAAAATGACTCTAAAGTTAACTCTGTTATTCAGTTTAGTCCAAAACTAATGGAATTAGTTAAGAACTTAACAAAAGTATCAAAAATTAACAAAAATAAATTAAATAAAAAGGAAAGAAAAGATAGACTCGATAAAAGCAGGAATTTTTGAAATTGCAAGGGATAGAGATGCGTCCTCTGTGCGGGCGACTTTGAAGATTTCTAACGGGAGACCCCATACGGAAAGAGGATGCTTGTAAAGTGGTGCTGAAATTCAACGGCTTACCGTGCCAGAGTTTAGAGTCTGATTAGTGGACTTTGCTGAGGCAGAGGTGGTGACATTCAACGGCTCACCGTGCCAGAGTTTAGAGTCCGATTAGCGAACTTTGCTAATGCAGAGATGGTGACATTCAACAGCTCACTGTTCCAGAGTTTAAAGTCCGATTAGCAGACTTTGCTGGTGCAGAGGTGGTGACAGTCACCGGCTCACCGTGCCAGAATTTAGAGTCCGATTAACGGACTTTTCTTTGGGCTAAATCAGATGTGGAGGACCAGTCATTCTCGCTTAGAGTCCGATTAGCGAACTTTTCTTGAGCTGAATTTGATGTGGCGGACCCATCATGCTCACTTAGAGTCCGATTAGCGGACTTTTCTTGAGCTAAATCCCATGTGGCGGACCCATCATTCTCGCTTAGAGTCCAATTCTCGGACATTTCTCGAGCTGAATCTGATATGGTGGACCCGTGATGCTCGCTTAGAGTCTGATTAGCGGACTTGATTTGTTGAGGAGGGTTGTAGCTACTCCCATGGACTTGTACTCCTTTACCTGTTGTACCTATATGTGTTTTGCAGATATTTGTGCTTGTGTGAGGAAATGTATGAGATATGAGAGAAATGATGCTTGTGGTGCGATGTGATTTGAAAGGAGCCTTGATGAATGATGTTCATACCTTCACTTACCATGGCCTCTTGATTTGGGAGGGATTTCGGATTTTGTGGCTTTGATGAAGAATTTCCATGCTTTGGATGTTGATGAATTGCTTTTGCTTTTGATGGAGGCATGATCACTCTTGATGATGGATTGGTTGTGCCAAAGGCTGCCTACGTATCCCATGAAGGGAATCAGACCAGCATGGTTCAAGGGTGATGGAGAGCGCTAGGGAAGAAGCTTATAGCACATACTTGTACGCAAGTAAGGAGACAAAGAAAGTTTATTTACAAGAAAAAGAAAAATAAAAATCTTTTTGTTTTTTTTTGTTTTTTTTAGATTAGAAGGAAAAGAATATATACACTTGCGAGAAAAAGTTGTTTTTTTTAGTTCGTGGGTGAACCATTTTAACCATCGTGTGTTTGTAAATCTAACCCAAGATCAAGTCATGTTCGGGCGAAGTCCGGCTCGTCTTGCTTGAATTATGTTTTGCCCAACGAAGCGTGATGTCTAGCCCCAGAGATTTGTCGATTATGGGGCTCCAAAAGACTTTCGATACCGGGCTGCCAAGGGGTTGCTAATTGTAAAGCCCCTAGAACGCCTTTGATGCCAAACTTTGAGTAACTCGTGAAGCCCTAAGATAAATCAACTTTTTACCTATACAACTTGTTTAGTGATTCCAAGCTTCAAGAGGATATCGTTTTAAGCCCCGAGTGATTGTCGATTGAGAAGTCAAAGGGTTATTGATGCCAAACCTTAAAAGAATTGTAGTTGCTATTTGCGATGACCGCGAGCTTCAAGAGAGCCATAGAGTGTGAGGCATTTCCAAGAGATTTTTGATGCCGAGAGTCCGAATAATTTGCATTTGTCATTGTGGTGCATGCGAGATGTAATTACGAGCCATTTAAGCTTTTGATTGTGAAGCCCCTGAATGATCATTGGTGTCAAGCCTCAAGGGATCCTCATGATTGATCATAGCCCAAACTGTCCAAGTGAGATGCATTGTCATGGACGAGAGATGAAAGGACCCAAAAGACCTTCGATTGTAGATCCCCAAAAGACCCTTGAATCTATTTGGTTTTGCGAGGTCCCAAGATCGTTCCACATTTGGGCTATTGTATTGCTGTAGTGCCGAATCCCAAAAGATTGTTGATTTTGTGGCCCCTCGAGAGACCTTCGGTGCCAAACCGATTGGGAGGGCTTTCAATGTTGCACATGAATTTGCTAGGGCCAAGAAGTTATGTCAACTATCAGGGAGGTCAAGTAAATTTCATTCTCATTGAGGGAGTCTTTCAAGTTCGAGCATAACCCCTAGGGCGTCATCATTGATTGTAAGTAGAGCAATAAAGGCTTATCCTTATGTGGGGGAAGAAGCATGAGCATATTCATTTTGCTGAGAAGCGTTTTGACATTCATTCTTCTAATTTCAGGAGCATATTCCTTTCGTGAAGCTTGAAAATTGTCCCACATATATTTCTTGCGCATAGCCCCTAGAGCTCATTAACTGTTAAATGAAGTAAGAGAGGCTTCTCTTCATGTGGGGGAACATGATGAGTGGTACTTCATTACTCGAGAAGCCCAATTCCTCCAATTTGAGAAGATTGGAGAGCAGGATATCCAATATTGCTCTTTGTTGCTCAAACTAATCGGTATATTGGAGACGGCCCATAAGACGTCTTACCCTTTCTGAACCTCGCGCGGTGTTACGTCAATGATGAACCCAAAACTGTATTTTGCTGGAACAAACCTCGTGCGGTGTCAATGATGAACCCAAAACTATATTTTGCTGGAGTAAACCCTTTATACGAAGAACCCAAACGACCCTTGACTGTGCTTGGTATTCTTTAGCCCTTTGCAATCCTGAAGTTGACTTTGCGAGGAGCTTGATGAAGTTGAATCTGTGGGGAACCCAATACAGAACTGTGAGGTCGTCTTCTTTGTTGGAGGCTGGAGATCTCCCTTTCTCTTTCCCTTCTATCTCTCACCCTCTCATTTTTTTATGATGCACCTTGTTTTTTGCCTAGACCGCCCTTTCGGGTTTTCAATCTAGTGGGCATCTCTTTTTCATCTTAATTTTTTTTTGACTCAATTAATGAGGAATTGTGCATTACCTCTAGCTGAGGATGAGAGACTTGTAATTTTGTGGGTGATGGAGGCCTTACGACTCGACTAGGGAAGTGGCCCCTAGTATTGACTCTATTTTTTTTTGAATGACTCACGAAGGTAAGTAAGTCTGTTGGTCCCAGAAGGGCAACAAGGGTATGAAAAATGCTAGAGGGGGGGGGGGTGAATAGCGTTTTAAAAATTCTTTTCAAACCCTTTTGCAAAGCAATGGCGAATGCGCACGACTCTTAATTTGGCTAAGTATAGCGCGCAACAAGAGTGTGAAATGCACAGCGGAAGTTTAAAGCAGTCACTTAAGCGCAGGGAGATGCGCAGAAGTGTAAAACGCACGCACTATGTTTTAGGCTAAAGAGTGGCGCAAAATAAGACTAAGGCAATATGATCACAAACACAATTCTGTCAAAGCAATACAATCTACAAAGATCAAACAAAGATGAATATTAGTAAAGTTTAAATGCAGATTGCAAAGCAGAATATAAAAACACGCTATTTGGAGAGGTTCGATCGGGAAAAGATCTACGTCCTCTACCAAGATGGTTAGTCTTGGATTTTCTAATGGAGATCTTATTATGAGAGAGTTACAAGTTACAACGATTTAGAACAAACTATCTCAAAGATCTATAATCTATGAATGAACAAAATCCTAGACAATAACCAGTGTTTCTCTAGAAGTATGATCGATAAGATCGGAACTTCAAGAGGTGAGTGTGTGTATCAGAAATCTAGGCTCTTTGAATGTATGAGATGGAGAGCACAAGAGTCTGGTGTTACAAAGGCTTTATAGGATCTGGGCTTGGATTGTGTATGAAGGTGAGAAGGTTGTTCTTGAGAATTCTGGAAATGAGCAAGCAATCTTCAAATCTTCAAACTTTATCTTTGGAAACAATTCTTTAGCAATTCACAAGCAACTTGGAAAATGAGGATGAGCTTGCTATTTATAGCTGAGCTCCAAGAAATAGCCGTTGGGGAGCAGAGCAAGGACGATGTGCTGTCACAATGTGATTGGTGCGCACGTGTCCTTTATAGCCGTTGGAGACAGCAAGTTGACAGATTTCAAACTTCTTCTAAAAGGATGACAGCTGTCTTTATATTTGAAATTCAAACTAGAGGCGCATCTCCATCTACGTGTATGCTGAGTGTATTTGATTTATTGTTTGTCCACATCAGCACTTTGGCTCATTCGAAAGCGTAGCTTGAGATGACGCTTTCCAAGTTATACAAAGGTAGGTCAAGAGATGAAAGAATAAACCAAGGCATGTCTTTTGTGCGCATGATGCTCATGCTCATAGGATGCGCAGAAGGTGATGCGCTGCGCATGGAAGGATGCGCTGCGCATAGGAGGTATGCGCACCAAAATTGGCTTTTTGCTCTTTTGACCTTGATTCCAAAGCTTCAGCCCTAACCTCTAAGCCTAGTCTATAAAGCGGACTTAGCTAAAAATTGAAGTTATAAAAACTTCTTACATAGGGTCCTAAAGTCCGTAAAATAAACTTAGGTGATGGTATCAATCAATTCTAACAAAGTAGGAGGGTTAATTGATAAGCATACCCAACAATCTCCCCCTAAATGATTGATGCCATTACCTACTATAACAAAGGCAATTCATTGTACTTGATAATAACATGTCTATAAGAATAGAAAATGATAAATCATGTCTCAAGTCAATGTACACACTAGCCAATGCTATAGATTTCTAGTCTATCCAAAAGAAATTAACTTACAATATAGGAAAGACAGAAATATCACTCAGAGCATACAAATATGAGTTTAAGTTTAGTATGCGTTTAAACTGAATGTTTAAACATCATGCAATGAAATATGAGTTGTTAAGGATATGCGCATGAAGTTTATAAGATATGCAATGTTCTACAAACGAACAGTTTGAATTGAGCAAGGTTTTGTGAAAGTGCAATGATGCATTCTTCTCATTAAAACTTGAAAGGTAAGAGTTACAGGGTACAAGTTTTACAATGGAAGAAAAATCAAAAGCAAAAAAAAACCTTGAGCATCAAAAACTTACAATTGCGCAGCAAAACAAAAAGATTACAAAGTCTAGTCTATATGAATTCGCTGCAGTGCTTCGCGCATCTCATTTTGCAAGCTGGTAAACTTGTTCATCAACTCAATCTTCAGTTGCTGAAACTTGGCGTTGTATTCCACCACTAGATTCACATGAGTCCTCATACCGTCGCGCATCAGCGCATTATCTCTTTGGATGTCTTCAGAAATTCTGTTAAAGCAATTTTCAAACGCCCCCATCTGATTTCCAAAAGACTGAAGGGACGCAGCCATGGAGTCCTGAATTTCTTTCTGAGCATCAACCAAAGTCTTGGTTAGCTCAACCTGAACCATGTTCTGACTGGCTTGCATATCTAGCATAGCCTGGTTCATTCTTCCATTAAAAGTATCACTGAACTGAACTAAGCAATCAGTCATATGAGATTTGAGCGCATCAATGGAGGAGGAGCTGGAGGCAGTAGGCGCAAAATTGTCAATAGACTTGATGACTTTAGCATACTCAATCTGAATGATTTATGTGATGGTTTTGGCTAAGGAAAACAAAGCTTCATTCAACCCATGCACAGAGGGGATCTTAGTGAGCGCAGAAGAGATTATGTCGAAGTCATGCTGGATATCTTGGCGCAGTAGATCAAAATCTTGAGAGGGCGCAGCACCAGAACCAGATGCATGCGCAGCAGCAGAACCTGAGGGAGGAGGCATAGCTTCAGAACTGGTTGCCTTTGTTACAGAACTCTCCCCCTTAATGGCACAATCAATTGCCTGAAGGAAACTGGCTTGCGCATCGAGCCGTGCAGACTGCGCATCCAGTTGCTCTTGAATCTTAGTCTGCGCAGTGACCACCTGAAAGTGCTGGGTTTGCGCAGCAAATTGATTAGCCTAGATAGTCTGGAGCATGGCCAAAATTTGACGCATGTCAGTTGATGAACTTGAGGGATCTGAGGGAGAAGTTGCTGGAGTTACAGCAGGAATAATTGGAGAATTCTGTGATGCTCCAGTAGGTTGCACAGGAGTGACAGCAGCAGCAGGAGGCTCTGGCGCATGAACAGGAGAGTGATGCACATGGATAGGAGACCGATGGACCTCATAATCTTCTGAGCTCGAGTCTTCGCCATCTTCAACTATAGGCGCATCCTCATAAACAGTAGGATCAGGCGCATCATGAGCAAAGCCTTCACCATCAATAAAGACTGGTGGGCTTGCTGCGCAACTTTCCTTTGCGCAACAGCAGCAAGTCTTGCTTCCCTTGCTATATCACGCGCAGACTTTTCAGAGCGCGGACGAGAATGCCTTGGAGGATCTGATTCATCAGATAAATCTTCCACAGTACGATTTGAGGCACGTTTCTTGGTAGCAACCTTCTTAACCCGGCGCTTGGGAGTAGACTTCTTTGCAGATAGTGGGACTTCATCCTCAATAGTAGTATTATTGCGCATGGGCTTTGCAGTCTCCTTTTGCTTCTCCCCCTGAGATTTAGCAGCCTTGGAAGTTCCAGTGAATTTGGAAGGGCTGATGAGAGGATCATTGGAAGCACCTTCAAATTCATCTTCTTCTTGAGGCGCAGGAGGGGTAGATGTGCGCTTTGATTTTGGAGCAGTAGGAGGCGCAGTATCAACATCAGCTTCTACTTGAATGTCTTCATCAGACTCATCCAGTAGGGTTCTTGATTCCTTAGCCTTTTTCGTCTTCATTTTCTTCTCAACAGGCGCAGCAGCCTTGGCTTTTCCTTTTTCTTCAGGAGCAGGAGTCTTGGTCTTCTTTGCTTTCTTAGGAGGCTTAGTGTCCAAAGTAGCCTTGCGCTTCGGAGTTTGCGCAGTAGGCTCTTTAATGGTTATCCCAGGCGCAACAGTAGATTTGCTGGCCTTCGTCTTCTTACGCAAAGGCGCATCAGCAGCAATGCCCTTGCCTTTCTTGTCACGACCCGAAATCTAGGCTCTATTTTATTAGTAATTAATTGATTATTATTTAATTATTTGCTTATTTATTTATTTAAATTATTATTTATTTAAATAATTACGTGTGCAATTTATGTGTTATAATATTTATGCCTAGCATTTTATTCGAGTTATTTGGGCTAGTGTGGAAGTGTTGAGTCTTAATTGTTAGTCGGGAGTGTAAGAAATTGTGCTTGTTAGTGGGGGAAGGGGGCTAGGTGTAACTTTTCCATCTTCATCTTCTCCCTACTCACCTCCCTCACCCTACTCTTCCATCCTCACACTCCACCTCCCTCTCTCTCCCTGGAAACTCTCTCTCTCTCTCTAGCTTTGTGGTAAGTTTTCTTCTCCTTACTTCTCTCTTCATTTTCTCTATCTTCCCATCATCATCTCTCATTTCTTAAAACGTGAACATTGTTTAGATCGTCGTTAGGATCGCGTAGAACCAAAAAGAATTGAATTCCGTCAACTTTGAGAAAAATCAAGTAAGTTACTTTTCCCCCATTTTTATGCTAAATGCTCATATCATGTTCATATAATGCCATTGTTGTTATAATTGAAGTTTGGATGAGTTTAGATAGTGTTTGGGGTTCATTTGGGTTTTTATCTAAAAATGGTGATTGATGTTGATGTTGGGTTTGATCCTTGGTTTGGGGTCATTTATGGTGTTCTTAAGGTCCCCTTTTGTGTTAGATGTTGTTTGGGAACCTTGGGGATCTTTGGTTGTGTTTGATTTGAGGATTTGGTGAAATGGTATAAACCCCTTATGAACTCAGCTCTGTTTTTCTGCCCAGAACGCAGACCAGGCGCCCGCCCGCCTTAACCCAGGCACCCGCCTGCCCCCTTTTTCCAGCGACCCAAAACCTACTGGACAAACAAGCGCGCGCCTGCCCCTGCCCGAGCGCCCGCCCGCCCGCCTGCTTGGGAATTTTTCCCTTTTGCTTGGTTTATGACTTAAGGCTTAACTAGTTTAGGTTTATTGCTTCTAATTAACTTAAGATAACACCGTGGAACACTTTATTGATTGGATTTGATTCTTTTGTGAATAAATATGATATGGAATTTGATTAAGTATCATTTTGGGAATGTGGTTCATCTTTGATGTGCGGGTTATATTGGTTTACCTTTGTGGTGATTTATTTGGATTGGTTCCCTACTTTGGAACCTTAAGATGTTTACTTAAGCTAGTATTTATTACTTAGCATTTATTTGAAAGTCCAGCTGGTATTTTGTGTGTGTTTGGGCGATGCGAAACATTATGATGGCACGGCCAAGTCCATTGTGATGTTGACCATTGTTTTGCCCCATTATTACCCTCCTCCAGATTGGCCTTGGATGTGAGAAGAGCTAGCTCCTATGTGTGCATTTTAGCTTTACTTGGAGCATGACTTTGTGGCATGTCTCCCATCCCTTGTGACACTTCATTGGTTATTGGTTCCGGTACCGGGGTTTTCTCTTCGGCTTTCATGCTATTATGAAGATGACGAATTGTTGATTATTGAAGCTGCGCAGCGATCCTTTATTTGGATGTTCCGGTTTGGAAAACCTTGGCTATATCCTTTGTTATGTGTTTATTTCCGCTGCTATCTGTTAGGTGATAAATGCTATGTGCTATGTGATATTTATTATTGCTTATTGCATATTGCATCATAGCATGTTATGTAGTTGCATTAGTAACTTATTGAGATTTATCTCACCCCCTTTTTCTGTTATCTTTGTTTTTCCTTAACCCCCCCAGGTGCTAAGGATTAGTCTCGCTGATCACGAGAAAGAGGACGTCGAGTGTGGATCCGTTCTTTTGGGGAAGGTTGATATAGATTGGTTTCCATTATGTAAATGTGTAACCATTTTGGGGTAGTTGTACCAAACAATGACGTCACTAAGAATTGTATATTTGTATTTTGTTGGGCATAAACTTGTGGAAGTTTATGATAGTGGTATGTGGTTTTTATCAACCTTGGTTTTGTAAAACTTTGGATCATCACCCTTTTGGTATCAAATGAAATTTTTAACTTCAGTATTTCTTAAGTTTTGGTTTTAGAGTCGACGTCCAGATCGCGGTCTCGGGCCCGCGGGGTTCGGGGTCGCGACAGTTGGTATCAGAGCTATGGCATTAGCTCTATGTATAAGTCTAGGTGGATTTGTATGACCTAGGAGGGTAGTAGTGTGCGGAGTGATTAACAGTTGATGTTTTATGCAGGTAATTGTTCTCAATGGCTAGAAGGAGAACAGGTGAAGGTACTAGTGGGGCACAGAGTCAGAATGATACAAGGGAAGAAGCACGTGCCATGTTCCAAGGCATGTTCAAGGCGGCCATGAAGGCCATACATGATCAAGGTCCGAGGGTAGAACAAGCACCACCCCGCTATGGATTGGAGCAATTTCTGAAGTTGAAACCGGTTGAATTCAATGGGGAACCCGATGTTCGGAAAGCTGAGTTGTGGATTGAGTCCATGGAGAAGATTTATGATGTGTTTGGGTGTTCGGATGAGGACAAGGTCCGGTTCGCGGCTTACAAGCTTGTGGGAGCCGCCGAGCATTGGTGGAAAGGTGTTAAAGCTACTTGGGATGATACTCGCACGGTGTATGCGTGGGAGTTGTTTGTACGCAAATTCAAGGAGCATTTCATTCCGGTTGTTGATCAAAACCGAAAGGAGATCGAGCTACTGAACCTGGAGCAAGGTGTGTTGTCTATAGCACAATACTCGGCTAAGTTCATAGAATTAGCCCGGTATTGCGACTATTTGGTGAGGACCGAGGAACAAAAGGCTATGAGATTCATTCGGGGATTGAAGACCTCCATCCGTACTCAACTTATTGCTCAACGGATTGTGACATTCCAAGATGCGGTGGACCGAGCCTATTTGATAGAGCAAGATATTGGGGAACATAAAAGGAAGACCGAGGTGGCTAACCCGAGTAAGCAAGGAGCTCAAGGCAAGCCACAACACCGTTCCGACAATCGAGGTAACTTTGGGGGACAATCTCAGTTCCGAGGGCAACCGATCCCAAGGAACCCGGGTACCACTTCCGGGAACCAAGGGAGCCAAATTAGGAGGCTTTGTTCGTATTGTCAAAAGGAAGGTCATTCTGAAGACCGTTGTTGGAAGAAGCAAGGAAGGTGCACCAATTGTGGTCAAACGGGTCACTTTGTAAAAGATTGCCCGAGAGGTAGAGGACAAGCATCCGGGTCAGGAGTTGGTAATAATCAAGGTCAGAAAAGGGACGCTACGGGAAAGCCCAAGGTCCAAGGGAAAGTGTTTGCAATGAATCAACAACAAGCCACCGATGATCCATCCGTTATTGGAGGTATTGTTTCTGTGTCTAATGTGAGCGCGCGAGCGTTAGTAGATCCAGGATCATCTCATTCATACATTTCTGTGCAATTTGCTTCCATGTTAAATGCTGCATTCGAGTCTTTACCGTACGTGCTAGAGGTGTCGACCCCTATAGGAGAGTGCTTGATTTCTGATCGAGTCTTTCGTTCTTGTGACGTGGTTATTTGTGGTCGAGTCCTTTGTGCGGATTTGGTAGTTCTTCCTATCCAAGACTTTGATGTCATTTTGGGTATGGATTGGTTGAGCAAGTTTCATGCTTCTGTTGATTGCCGTAAGAAAATTGTTACTTTTTCTATTCCCGATGTGCCTAAATTTGTGTTTGAGTCTAGTCCTCTGAGTAGAAAGGTTCGCCTAATTTCTTTTATGAAAGCGAGAAAATTATTGCATAGTGGTTGTGAGGGGTATTTGGCTAGTGTTCTTAATACTAGGAAAGAATCCCCTAGTTTTGATAGTGTTCGGGTAGTTCGGGAATTTCCCGATGTTTTCTCTACCGAGTATGATATGCCTCCCGATCGTGAGATTGAGTTTTGTATAGATCTTTTGCCGGGTACGGCTCCGATTTCGAAAGCACCTTATAGGTTGGCTCCCGCAGAGTTGAAAGAGTTAAAGGTTCAGTTGCAAGAGTTACTGGATCGAGGGTTTATCCACCCTAGTGTTTCCCCGTGGGGAGCACCGGTTTTGTTTGTGCGGAAGAAAGATGGTTCGTTGAGATTGTGTATAGATTACTGGAAGTTGAATCAGGTTACGGTGAAGAACAAGTATCCTCTACCGCACATTGATGATTTGTTTGATCAGCTTCAAGGGTCCGTGGTTTTCTCTAAACTTGATTTGAGGAGTGGGTACCATCAGTTGAAGGTTCGATCGGAGGATATTCCGAAGACTGCTTTTCGCACTCGTTATGGTCATTACGAGTTCTTGGTTATGCCGTTTGGGTTGACTAACGCGCCGGCAGTGTTTATGGATTTGATGAACCGGATTTTCCATCCGTATCTTGACTCGTTCGTGGTAGTCTTCATCGACGACATTCTTGTTTATTCGAAGTCTCGAGAGGAGCACGAACAGCATTTGAGGACAGTTTTATCCGTTCTTGCGAGGGAGAAATTATTTGCGAAGTTCAGTAAATGCGAGTTTTGGCTCGAGAAGGTGTCATTTCTGGGGCATGTGATTTCTAAAGATGTGATTTCTGTGGATCCGTCAAAGATTGAAGCCATAGTGGATTGGAAGAGACCCGAATCAGTGATAGAGATTAGAAGCTTTATTGGTTTAGCCGGGTATTACCGAAGATTTATTGAAGGGTTTTCGAGGATTGCTACTCCGATGACTCAGTTGACCTGGAAGAATGTTCCGTTTGTGTGGACCGAGAAGTGTGACAAGAGTTTCGAGGAATTGAAGAAGAGGTTGACTACAGCACCGATCTTGACCTTTCCTAATGGGAGCGATGGCCTAGTGATTTACAGTGATGCTTCGAAAGAGGGTTTGGGTTGTGTGTTGATGCAGAATGGGAAAGTGATTGCTTATGCTTCGAGGAAGTTGACCTCGAGTGAACAGAATTACCCGACTCATGATATGGAATTAGCGGCTATTGTCTTTGCGTTGCACAAATGGAAGCACTACCTTTATGGGGTGAAGTTTGAGATTTTTTCGGATCACAAGAGTTTGAAGTACCTTTTCTCCCAGAAAGAGTTGAACAACCGACAGCGCCGATGGATGGAATTATTGAAAGATTATGATTGTACGATTTCTTATCATCCGGGGAAGGCGAATGTGGTAGCCGATGCGATTAGTAGAAAATCTTATGTGGCTTCGATGATGGTTCGAGAATGGAAAATGCTTGAGGATGTTCGAGATTGGTCTCCTCGTGAATCGAGACATGGGGCTATTTTTGCGAATATTAGGGTGTCTCCGACCCTAGTTCAGAGGATAAAAGAGGCTCAGAAAGAAGATCCCGAGTTGGTGAAGGTAATAGGTAAATTGAAGGAAAAGAACTTCGAGGATTTTTCGTTGAGTTCGAGTGGAGTGTTGAATTTCCGTGGTCGTTTGTGTGTTCCGGATGTTGATGGAATTAAACAGAGAGTTCTTGATGAGGGTCACAAATCGAGGTATACTATTCATCCGGGCAGTACGAAGATGTATCAGGATTTGAAGCAACAATTTTGGTGGATTAATATGAAGAGGGAAATAGCCGAGTACGTTTCGAGGTGTTTAACTTGTCAGCAGGTCAAAGCCGAACATCAGAGACCCGCGGGATTACTTCAGTCGTTAGAGATTCCCGAGTGGAAATGGGAGCTTGTGACTATGGATTTCTTTACGGGACTACCTCGTACCCGTAGGAAGTTTGACAGTGTTTGGGTAATAGTGGATAGATTGACCAAGAGTGCCCATTTCTTGCCCATTGACATCAGATATTCGATGGAGAAGCTTGCGACCCTTTATATCGACGAGATTGTGAGATTGCATGGGATTCCGGTTAGCATCGTGTCAGATCGAGACCCGAGGTTTACTTCTAGATTCTGGAAGGCGTTTCAGGAAGCTTTGGGTACAGATTTGCGATTCAGTACGGCTTTTCATCCTCAGACCGACGGTCAATCCGAGAGGACTATTCAGATTCTTGAGGATAAGTTGCGAGCTTGTTCGATAGACTTCTCTGATTCTTGGGATTCGCGCCTACCGTTAGTGGAATTCTCTTACAACAACAGTTATCAGGCTAGTATCGAGATGGCACCGTTTGTGGCCTTGTATGGAAGAAAGTGTAGATCGCCTATTTGTTGGGATGAGGTTGGTGAAGCGAAGATTGTGGGTATTGATTTGCTTCGGGATTCAGTTGAAAAGGTTAGAGTTATCCGGGACAGATTGAAGACAGCCCAGATCCGACATAAGAGCTACGCAGACAACCGAAGGCGAGATCTTTGTTTTCAGATTGGTGATTTGGTATTCTTGAAAGTGTCTCCGAAGGTGGGTATTCGTAGATTTGGGAAGAAAGGCAAATTGGCTCCGAGGTTTATTGGTCCGTTTGAGATTTTGGGAAAGGTTGGACTTCTAGCGTATCGTCTCGCGTTACCGTCATTTTTAGACCGGTTGCACAACGTCTTTCACGTTTCTATGCTTCGGAAGTATGTTCATGATCCGTCTCATGTGTTACCGAGGATACCGGAAGATATTGAGCCCGATATGACTTATGAGGAACGACCGGTTCGGATCTTAGATTCTAAAGTCCAAGAGTTGAGGAACAAAAGCATCGCGTTGGTTCGAGTTCTTTAGAGGAATCATCATATCGAGGAGTCGACGTGGGAGCTTCGTGCTGAGATCGAGAGGAAATTTCCGTGGCTTTTTGTTTAAGGTGAGTCTCGTTAAAATTCGGGTCGAATTTTCTTTAAGGGGGAGTGAATGTCACGACCCGAAATCTAGGTTCTATTTTATTAGTAATTAATTGATTATTATTTAATTATTTGCTTATTTATTTATTTAAATTATTATTTATTTAAATAATTACGTGTGCAATTTATGTGTTATAATATTTATGCCTAGCATTTTATTCGAGTTATTTGGGCTAGTGTGGAAGTGTTGAGTCTTAATTGTTAGTCGGGAGTGTAAGAAATTGTGCTTGTTAGTGGGGGAAGGGGGCTAGGTGTAACTTTTCCATCTTTATCTTCTCCCTACTCACCTCCCTCACCCTACTCTTCCATCCTCACACTCCACCTCCCTCTCTCTCCCTGGAAACTCTCTCTCTCTCTCTCTCTCTCTAGCTTTGTGGTAAGTTTTCTTCTCCTTATTTCTCTCTTCATTTTCTCTATCTTCCCATCATCATCTCTCATTTCTTAAAACGTGAACATTGTTTAGATCGTCGTTAGGATCGCGTAGAACCAAAAAGAATTGAATTCCGTCAACTTTGAGAAAAATCAAGTAAGTTACTTTTCCCCCATTTTTATGCTAAATGCTCATATCATGTTCATATAATGCCATTGTTGTTATAATTGAAGTTTGGATGAGTTTAGATGTTGTTTGGGGTTCATTTGGGTTTTTATCTAAAAATGGTGATTGATGTTGATGTTGGGTTTGATCCTTGGTTTGGGGTCATTTATGGTGTTCTTAAGGTCCCCTTTTGTGTTAGATGTTGTTTGGGTACCTTGGAGATCTTTGGTTGTGTTTGATTTGAGGATTTGGTGAAATGGTATAAACCCCTTATGAACTCAGCTCTGTTTTTCCGCCCAGAACGCAGACCAGGCGCCCGCCCGCCTTAACCCAGGCGTCCACCTGCCCCTTTTTCCAGCGACCCAAAACCTACTGGACAAACAAGCGCGCGCCTACCCCTGCCCGAGCGCCCGCCCGCCCGCCTGCTTGGGAATTTTGCCCTTTTGCTTGGTTTATGACTTAAGGCTTAACTAGTTTAGGTTTATTGCTTCTAATTAACTTAAGATAACACCGTGGAACACTTTATTGATTGGATTTGATTCTTTTGTGAATAAATATGATATGGAATTTGATTAAGTATCATTTTGGGAATGTGGTTCATCTTTGATGTGCGGGTTATATTGGTTTACCTTTGTGGTGATTTATTTGGATTGGTTCCCTACTTTGGAACCTTAAGATGTTTACTTAAGCTAGTATTTATTACTTAGCATTTATTTGAAAGTCCAGCTGGTATTTTGTGTGTGTTTGGGCGATGCGAAACATTATGATGGCACGGCCAAGTCCATTGTGATGTTGACCATTGTTTTGCCCCATTATTACCCTCCTCCAGATTGGCCTTGGATGTGAGAAGAGCTAGCTCCTTTGTGTGCATTTTAGCTTTACTTGGAGCATGACTTTGTGGCATGTCTCCCGTCCCTTGTGACACTTCATTGGTTATTGGTTCCGGTACCAGGGTTTTCTCTTCGGCTTTCATGCTATTATGAAGATGACGAATTGTTGATTATTGAAGCTGCGCAGCGATCCTTTATTTGGATGTTCCGGTTTGGAAAACCTTGGCTATATCCTTTGTTATGTGTTTATTTCCGCTGCTATCTGTTAGGTGATAAATGCTATGTGCTATGTGATATTTATTATTGCTTATTGCATAATAGCATGTCATGTAGTTGCATTAGTAACTTATTGAGATTTATCTCACCCCCTTTTTCTTTTATCTTTTTTTTTCCTTAACCCCCCCCCAGGTGCTAAGGATTAGTCTCGCTGATCACGAGAAAGAGGACGTCGAGTGTGGATCCGTTCTTTTGGGGAAGGTTGATATAGGTTGGTTTCCATTATGTAAATGTGTAACCATTTTGGGGTAGTTGTACCAAACAATGACGTCACTAAGAATTGTATATTTGTATTTTGTTGGGCATAAACTTGTGGAAGTTTATGATAGTGGTATGTGGTTTTTATCAACCTTGGTTTTGTAAAACTTTGGATCATCACCCTTTTGGTATCAAATGAAATTTTTAACTTCAGTATTTCTTAAGTTTTGGTTTTAGAGTCGACGTCCAGATCGCGGTCTCGGGCCCGCGGGGTTCGGGGTCGCGACATTTCTCCTTGTCGCCTACTTTGCTTGGGACCGGCTCAAAGAAGGATTCAATTTCTGATTCAGATTCAGAGGAGGAAGCTACAAAAAGTTCACCACTGGAGACAGGAGGATATCCTTGATCTTCAGGGTGAATGTCCTCAAAAACTTCAATGGGATCTGCAGCCCAGAACATGCAGTAATCAAAATTGTTGACTTCATGGCGAAAATTGTGAAGAAACACACGAGTTTAAGTACGCGATGAGGTCACATCAACTTTGAGGGAGGGGTCTTCATCAACCAGCTTGAGCACAGAAGGGAAACGCATGAAGATAGCAGTAAGAATTCTGCAGTGCGTTTTGTACTTGGCTGGTCTCTTTGGATCTGCAGCTTTCTTCTTATATGCGCGTAGGCAGCGCACTAACTCTTCAAAGGTAATCTCATCCCAGCTCAATTTCTTCTTCTTGAAGATTGCAGCGCAGCACATCCATTGTTTGCTGATGAATGTGGACTTGTTCCCATTCTTGCAATTGATTGTATCGCCAATCAAAGTGCAGAGATGGAACATCAACTCTCCAAACTCCTTCCTATCATGGTTGTTGTATTGACCAACCAGAGTAGGAATCTTTATCAGCTTCTGCGCAACACCATCTTGCACATCCTGAGGAAGCTTCTTGTTGCACGCAGGCAATCCCATAGTCTGACGAATATGCGCATAGTTGATAGTCACAGAAATCCCACGGATAGAACTTTTCAAACAGGGCACTTTGATGTCGTCGTATAAGCGCCCGACCTCTTCTGCGTTGCTGAAGAATTCGTCAATGAAAGAAGGGAGAATGAAGGATTGTCCTTTGGTGAAGAGAGGAAGAATGCCCGACGTGTTCATGATTTCGATCATATAACGTCGAAGCGCATCGAGCTTCAAGTCCTCTACATCGAGTTCCCATCCAAGGATAAAGTAGTTTAGATTATGCGCAAAACAAAAATGAAGAATTAGATCTGGTCATGCGCATGGAGAGAAGCGCATGCGCATGAGCTATATGCATAGCGCATGAACTAGACTCCATACTTAGAAAGATAAGACATGAAAAGGGTAAAAATGTCCAAAACGATAAATATAAAACCAAACGCCTAAAAAGGGCGCGAAACGCAAAAACATAAACAGGAATCACATCAAGGCTTGTCATATGACTATTCATCAAAAACATGAAGAACGTGTTTGAATGCACGAAGAACACGAAGAACATCAAAATGTCAAAGTGCTCCAAAATGCATAAAAAGCATGTCAAAATGTTCAAAATGAAAAATCACACATAAACAAGTAAATCACAATAACAATAACAAGAACATACAGCCTAGATCTGAGAAAAACGAAAATGAATTCGAAAAGACAAAATAAACAAATTCAAACAGAAATCCACTCAATCGATCATTGATCGTAAAACAAATTACATAAATGAAAAGCTGAGAGTAAAACAAACACACAGCATCAAATAATTTGAGAAACGAGCAATGGATCATAGAGAAATCAAGAAAGGGAACTTCAGACCTTCGAACTCCATCAACGGCGAAAACCTGAAATATCGAGTTAGAGTTCTTACCATTTGAGGGTCCTCTTACTTCTTAGAAGATGTTGTAGATGATTTCTTGGCAGCCATTATATATATAGATAAAGAAATTTGTGAAAAAGAGTAGAGAGAAGATGATGAGTGCAGAGAGAAAGAAATGTCAGAGAGAAAAGAGAGAAAATAGGCGGTTTGAGTGAAATGTTTTAAAAAGAGAGAAGAGTGAGGAGAGAAACGGCGCTAGGAAGATGATATACATCAAAAAGGGTAGATGACATCATTGTGCGCTGACAAGAGTTGGTGAAAGTCAGGCGAGTGGGGCGCACGCGCAAGTGAGTTGCACGCGCAGATGACGTGGCCCAATGAGGAGCGCGCGTGAAAAGTCCTAGCCGCGCGCGTGTGTCTGTCATTAATGGTCAAAACGAATATTTTCCTATTCCGTCATAATCAGCACACAAAGAGCATTAAATGCGCGTCACTCAATGCCTAATGAGGTGGGACGTGCGCAGAGGGCAGAAATGTAATTTCCCAAAAAAAAATGATGAGGGAAAATAATAATTACAGAAGTACCCTTGCGAATTATGCTGACTCAGCAAGTCAAGGACCTAAGTGAAACTATTGAAAAGAGAACGTACCTTAGATCCAGGGGTCATGCGCATGATCAATATGCGCAGCTTTAAAGTGCGCAGAGTTTCAAGATAGAAAAACATCAACGGTTTTACCTTATGCGCATAACTCCGTGCGCTTCTTGTGCACAGGCGCATGGTGTATGTCTAACTTAGAATTTTATCAACAACAAAGTTATTAGTATTGACAAATCATATTGAAAAAATTTAGCTGAGTTCGAGCATACCCATTTCTCCTCTAAGAAAGATGAACCTCTTAGCATCAAGTGCTTTTGTAAGAATGTCGGCGATTTGATAGTTGGTTCCCACGTGTTCTAGATGTATATTCCCTTTTTCCACGTTGTCTTTGAGGAAGTGATATTTAATGTCGATGTGTTTGGTCTTCGAATGCATGACAGGATTTTCAGAAACAGCAATTGTTGAAGTGTTGTCGCAATAAATGGGACAATTTTCTTCTTTGATGTCATAGTCCACTAATTGCTGCTTCATCCACAGAATTTGACAGCAACAGCTTCCAGCAGCGATATATTCTGCTTTAGTTGTAGAGACAGAAACTGCAGCTTGCTTTTTACAGGCCCAAGACACAAGTCGATATCCAAGGAAATGACAAGTGCCGCTTGTGCTTTTCCTGTCAATTGTCATGCTGCGTAGTCCGCATCTGAATAACCTACAAGTTTAAAGTTCGAATCTTTGGTGTACCAAAGTCCAAGGTTAACAGTGCTAGAGAGATATCGTATTATACGTTTCACAGCAGTTAAGTGCGCTTCTCTAGGGTCAGATTGATAACGAGCACAAACACAAACACTAAACATTATATCGGGCCTACTAGCAGTAAGATAAAGGAGTGAGCCAATCATACCTCGATAGAGCGTTTGATCAACACGTTTACCTTTTAGATCTTTGTCGAGTTTGTTGCCGGTGGCCATTGGAGTATCGTATGCTTTGGCGTTCTCAAGTCCAAATTTCTTGATTAAGTCCTTTGTATATTTGGCTTGATTGATGAATATGCCTTCACTCATTTGCTTGATTTGAAGCCCGAGGAAGAATGTGAGTTCTCCCATCATGCTCATTTCAAACTTGCTCTTCATTAGTTTCTCAAAGCGCTTGCACAACAATTCATTAGTAGAACCAAATATAATATCATCAACATAAATTTGAACAAGTAATTTATGACCATTATGTTGGCAATGAAAAGAGTTGTATCGATTTTACCGCGAGTGAAGCCTTTTTCGATGAGAAACTTGGATAGTGTATCATACCATGCTCTTGGTGCTTGCTTGAGTCCATACAAAGCTTTCTGGAGTTTGTAGACATGATTTGGAAATTGTGAATCTTCAAACCCAGGTGGTTGAGCAACATAGACTTGTTCTTGGAGTTCACCATTTAGAAACGCGCTCTTCACATCCATTTGATATAACTTGAAGTTCTTGTGAGCGGCGTAAGCTAGAAATAATCTGATAGCTTCAAGTCTTGCTACGGGCGCAAAAGTTTCATCGTAATCAATTCCTTCTTCTTGCCTATAGCCTTGTGCAACCAATCTTGCTTTGTTTCTCGTGATGGTTCCATTCTCATCCATCTTGTTTCTAAACACCCATTTTGTACCAATTACTCCTTGATTATTCGGTCTTGGGACAAGAGTCCAAACCTTACATCGTTCAAATTGATTGAGTTCTTCTTGCATAGCAACAACCCAATTAGGATCTTGGAGCGCTTCATCAGCCTTCTTTGGTTCAATTTGAGAGATAAATGCAGTGTAAGCATCAAAGTTTGTAGCTCTCCTTGTACGAACCCCAACATGAAGATCACCAATGATATTAGTGATTGGGTGATCTCTAACTTCACGAACTTCAGGAGGTAAGTTAGGTTGAGTTGTAGTAACTTGAAGGTCTTCAATTGGAACATCTTCACTAGTATTAAAATCATAAAAATTTGGAGGAAGAACTGGTTTAGAATTGAAAGTGGGATTAACACCAGATGCAGCAGTAGAATGATGCGCATTAGAAGAATCTCCAGGCGCATGATTAGGTGCAGCTGAAGCTCTACTTGGTGCGCTATTGATAATGCTTTGCGCAACTTATGTAGATGGATTTCCTTGTGTTGATACATTCTGGTCTTGTGTATGCGCAGCTGGTATGTGCGCACCTGTCTCAATGGACTCAACAGAATCATCAGAAACATTTGGAGCCAAATGTGGCTCAAGGAGAGAATGTTCATCAAAAGTAACATGTACAGATTCAACTATCACTAATGTAGATCTATTAAAAACACGAAAAGCTTTAGAATGTTTAGCATACCCAACAAAAATACCTTCGTCGGCTTTGGCGTCGAATTTACCTCTATGTTCGTTTCCGTTGTAGAGGATATAACATTTGCAACCAAAGATTTTGAAGAAAGCAATGTTGGGAGTTCTTCCACGCCATAGTTCATATGGAGTCTTGTTGTGACGTTTGTTGATGAGGGACCGATTTTGAGTAAATCATGCAGTGTTGATAGCTTCTTCCCAAAAGTACTTAGGCAATTTCGCTTCGGCTATCATCGTCTTTCCTGCTTCAATCAACGTCCTATTCTTTCTTTCCACTACACCATTTTGTTGTGGAACTCCAGCAGTTGAGAAGTTGTGATCTATCCCATGATCGTCGCAATATCGAGCAACACCGTTGTTCTTGAATTCTGTTCCATTATCGGATCGAACACTAACAATGTCATCTTCTTTTTGGGTTTGGAGCAGTCTGAATAGAGTGGTGAGAATGTCGTAACAATCATCTTTTGAGATCATCATTTCCACCCATGTATATCTTGAGAAATCGCCCACCACAAATAAAGTATACTTATTTCTTTTGATGCTTGCAATGGTAATGTTGCGACCCCAAACCCGTGGGTCCGGAATACGCGAGCTGGACGTCGACTTAAAACCGAAACTCTAAAATATAGAAGTTAAAAATTCCATTTTGAACCAAAAGATGATAACACAAGGTTTTACAAATCCAAGTTTAAATCAACAAAGTACATCTAACATAAGCTCCACAGCTTATACCCAAAAGAATAAAATATACAATTCTTAATGACGTTAATAATGGTAAAACGATCCCCAAAAGGTTATACATTTAAATAATGTAAACCGATCCATAACAACCTTCCCCAAAATCTCAATCCTCTCGACGTCCTCCTCGATCCGCGAATCCTAATCCTTTTCCTCATGGGGGGGGGGGGTTAAGGAAAAACAAAGATGGAAATAAACGGGGTGAGATAAAATCTCAGTAAGTTACTAATGCAACTACATGACATGCTATAATGCAATAAGCAATAAACAATGATAAATATCACATAGCATGTAACAAATAACAGTCACAGATAGCAGCGGAAAGTAAACACATAACAAAGGATATTAGCCAAGGTTTTCCAACTGTTAGAACCAATTAAAGGATCGCTGCGCAGGTTCAACAATCAACCAATCCATATCTTCACAGTAGCATAAAAGCCGAAGAGAAAACCCCGGTCAGAAGCGACCAATCAACCCATCAATCAAACAAACCATCTTTATAGTAGCATAAAAGCTGAAGACGATAACCCCGGTCAGAACCAACCAATCAACCACTCAAACCCTCTCCATAGCAGCATAAAAGCTGAAGAGAAACCCGGTACCGGAACCAATAACAATGTAAAGTGCCACAAGGGGCGGGAGTCATGCCACAAAGTCATGCTCCAAAACGATTAGCTAGAATACCCACAACGGAGCTAGCTCATCCCAACCAAGGCCAATCTGGATGAGGACAGAAGGACCAATGGGCGATGCTATACTGGACTTGGCTCGTGCCATTATAGCATTATCCATTGCCTGACTCGATACACAATTTAACCAGCTGGACTTTCAATAATGCTAAGTAATGAATACTAGCTTTATAAACATCAAAAGGGTTCCAAAGTAGGGAACCGTAACACAAATCACCATAAAGATACAACGATTACTCATTAAGAGTTTAACAACATTAATAGCAAGAAGTTCCTCATAAAAGAGTTCAATAACAGAAATGGAATTGCTCATAAAAGCCCAACAATACAAATCATTAAAACGAAATGATTCTAGGACAAGGATCCATATCAAACGCATCCTAACATGATACACGCGAGTTACCCATAGAGAGTACTACCCAAATGGTCATTCCCCAAATAGCACAATGACTATCATTAAAACTATCCCAAACGTCCACTCATTATGAAAGTGTTCCCACATTTTCCAATAATCCATAACTAAATTCCATAACCCATTTATTCACAAAGGAACCAAGGCGAAACCACACAAACCGATATTCCCAACTTGATTACAACGGACCGATTCTAAACACTTTGTCATAAAACACTAAATGAAATCTCAACATAATATAAACCTGAAACTCACCTAAATAAACCACCTCATCTCGAAGTACTCTAGAAGAGCTTTAAAATGATAGTTTACTCGTCCAAAACGGAGTTCGGATGAGAAAGTTATGGCCCTCGAAAGATTGGACAAGGAAGGAATAAATTTCACAACAGTGGAGGGGGGGTGCGCGCGCCTCAAACAAGGGGATGCGCGCGCCTCCAAGAAAATGATGCGTGCGCCTCCATCCGACAGTGGGAAATTCAAGATTGGAGGAGAGGAGGGTGCGCGCGCCTCGCACCCAAGGGGTGCGCGCGCCTCCAACGAAATTCGGTAAACCCAGATCTTCTTCCTGGGTTCTTCAATCCCAAATTAACACAAAAACACCATTTTCATACCCAAACTCAAATGCCCCAAGAATAACACTTCTAGATAGCAATACCAAGGTACCCTAGCAACTTATAAACCTAAAATGGCTCATAAAACCACATCTAGAACACCCAATCCAAGAGGTGATTCAAACACCCAAATTACACAAAAAATGGATAATTTGCAAATAAGTTCCAAATCAAACAAAGAGGACATATATATCCACTAGAGCACCAAGGGAGTTAAAGATGAACATTTTTAACATGAATGGGGGGAAAGTAACTTACCTGGATTTTCTCAAAGGTGACGGAACTCGAATATTTTTAGTTCCCCATGATCCTATCGACGATCTAAACACATTTCATTCAATGAGATTTAAGAAAATATGAGAGGAAGATGGATAAAATGAAGAGAGAAGGAAGAGGAAAACTTACCTCTTTTTCTTTTGAGGAGAGAGAGGGAAATGAGCTGGGAAAATTAGAAAGTGAGGGAGGAGGAGGAAGAAGAAGGAGGATATTAAAAGAAATGTTACACTTAAGCCCCTTCGCTTCTAACTAACGCAAATAAACCCCAAATAACCCTCTGTTCATTTCATTCCCCTATTTCACACTTAACACAATATCGCCCAAATAATGCTAGACACAACTTAATATTATAAGATTTAAAATGCGCACATAAATAAATAATCGAATAATTAAATATAATAATTAATTAATGCTAGAATTTAGAGACGGGTTTTCGGGTCGTGACATTCACTCCACCTTAAAAGAAAATTCGTCCCGAATTTTAAAGATACTTACCCGAATGATCAAGCCATTAATACGATAGTTCCGTCATTTTCCAAATTCCTCAATCATCCATTCTAAACCACCACGTAGTAACCCTAAATAATGTTCACAATACCACGACCTCTCGCACATAACTTCCTTCAATCATAACCTTCACTACTAATTAGAATCCATAATCAAAATTGGAGAATCCCAACTGCTCCCAAACATAACTCTCGAGATATCCCAAGCTCACCTTATTCATAACCTTAATTACACTGCAAAGTGTTTCCTTTTGTAAATCGCATACTTAGTAGTATTCCCCAGAAATTCAAAACATCACCATCCCGAGCCTAATTAGCTTTTAAAATATAAAAGGCTAAAGAAATTTCTATTTCCACAATATTCATCGAAATGGCTATATCTCTATGGATTACCATTATAGTGTCTTCACTTTGAGTTAACACCTTAAATTAATAGTACCATACAAACCCCAAAATTTCTCGTACAAAGTGTCCACTTAAATCTATGTTATACTCTCATCCCTTCATTAATCCGGTCTTGAAGCCTAAACAATTCAATATACTCAATAGTCCGCAAAACGATCCAAATTTCATCTTCAAAAGATTTTCTCTAACTCTCATTTAAGTTATAATCCGTGCTCAAATACCCAAAGGTAATCAACGAACCCTAAATTCAATAGCTAACCCCAGTTAGTCTCTCACGCATACATTTATTAACTTAATGATACTTAAGCTCAATGGTACTACCAAAATCATAAACCAATTAGCTAGCCTCATTCCAATAGATCCATTACCAAATCACAATATTCTTTAATTATGCCCAAATATTGATACTCAACTTTGGGTTCCCCGAAGCATCTCTCTTCTGACCCGGTGAAGTACTGGTTCCTGTTCCTGATGATTGAACCTTAAACCTCGGACAATCTTTTATGAAGTGACCCAGTTGACCACAATTGATACATTTTCCCTGCTTCTTCCAACACTTATCCTCCAAATGGCCTTCCCTCTGACAGTAAGTGCAAAGCCACCTACCTTGTTTCCCTTGTTTCCCTGGAGTAGTACCCAGATTCCCTAGCGCGGTTTGTTCCTTAAACTGAGATGGTGCTCCCAAATTACCTCGGTTATCTGAACGGTGTTGTGGTTGAGATTTAGCATGGCTTACTTGTTTACCCGTATTTGCAACCTCAGTCTTCCTCTTATGCTCCCCAATATCTTGCTCGATCAAGTATGCCCGGTCTACCGCATCCTGGAAGGTCACAATCTTCTGGGCAATAAGCTGAGTACGGATGGATGTCTTTAAACCGTGGATGAATCTCATGGCTTTCTGTTCCTCAGTCCTCACGAGATAGTCACAGTACCTGGCTAATTCTGTGAACTTAGCCGAGTACTGAGCTATAGACAACAAACCTTGCTCCAGGTTGAGCAGCTCGATCTCCTTTCGGTTTTGATCCACTACCGGAATGAAATGCTCCTTGAACTTTCGCACAAACAATTCCCATGCATACACTGTGTGAGTATCATCCCAACTCGCTTTAACACCCTTCCACCAATGCTCGGCGGCACCCACAAGTTTATAAGCCGCAAACAGGACTTTGTCTTCATCGGTGCAACCAAAGACATCATAAATTTTCTCCATCGACTCAATCCATAGCTCGGCCTTCCTTACATCGGGTTCCCCATTGAACTCAACCGGTTTCAATTTCAGAAATTGTTCCAATCCGTAGCGGGGTGGTAGTGCTTGTTCTCCCCTCGGACCTTGATCATGTATGGCCTTCATGTCCGCCTTAAACATGCCCTGAAACATTGCACGGGCTTCATCCCTTGTTTCATTCTGATTTGCATTACCGGTATTACTTTCACCACTTCTCCTTCGAGCCATTTCAAACAAGTACCTGCATAAAACAATAATTGTTACTCACTCCGAACACACTACCCTCCTAGGTCATACTAATCCACCTATACATATACTTATAGCTAATGCCATAGCTCTGATACCAACTGTTGCGACCCCGAACCCGCGGGTTCGGAATACGCGAGCTGGACATCGACTTAAAAACCAAAACTCTAAAATATAGAAGTTAAAAATTCCATTTTGAACAAAAAGATGATAACACAAGTTTTTACAAATTCAAGTTTAAATCAACAAAGTACATCTAACATAAGCTCCACAGCTTATACCCAAAAGAATAAAATATACAATTCTTAATGACGTCAATAATGGTAAAACGATCCCCAAAAGGTTATACATTTAAATAATGTAAACCGATCCATAACAACCTGCCCCAAAATCTCAATCCTCTCGACGTCCTCCTCGATCCGCGAATCCTAATCCTTTTCCTCCTGGGGGGGGTTAAGGAAAAACAAAGATGGAAATAAACGGGGTGAGATAAAATCTCAATAAGTTACTAATGCAACTACATGACATGCTATAATGCAATAAGCAATAAACAATGATAAATATCACATAGCATGTAACAAATAACAGTCACAGATAGCAGCGGAAAGTAAACACATAACAAAGGATATTAGCCAAGGTTTCCCAACTGATAGAACCAATTAAAGGATCGTTGCGCAGCTTCAACAATCAACCAATCCATATCTTCACAGTAGCATAAAAGCCGAAGAG
Source organism: Campanula takesimana (assembly GCA_026119855.1). NCBI lineage: Eukaryota > Viridiplantae > Streptophyta > Magnoliopsida > Asterales > Campanulaceae > Campanula > Campanula takesimana. Next base: position 1,100,786 of record JAOWBW010000227.1, read on the forward strand.
AAAACCCCGGTCAAAAGCGACCAATCAACCCATCAATCAAACAAACCATCTTTATAGTAGCATAAAAGCTGAAGACGATAACCCCGGTCAGAACCGACCAATCAACCACTCAAACCCTCTCCATAGCAGCATAAAAGCTGAAGAGAAACCCGGTACCGGAACCAATAACAATGTAAAGTGCCACAAAGGGCGGGAGTCATGCCACAAAGTCATGCTCCACAACGATTATCTAGAATACCCACAACGGAGCTAGCTCATCCCAACCAAGTCCAATCTGGATGAGGACAGAAGGACCAATGGGCGATGCTATACTGGACTTGGCTCGTGCCATTATAGCATTATCCATTGCCTGACTCGATACACAATTTAACCAGCTGGACTTTCAATAATGCTAAGTAATGAATACTAGCTTTATAAACATCAAAAGGGTTCCAAAGTAGGGAACCGTAACACAAATCACCATAAAGATACAATGATTACTCATTAAGAGTTTAACAACATTAATAGCAAGAAGTTCCTCATAAAAGAGTTCAATAACAGAAATGGAATTGCTCATAAAAGCCCAACAATACAAATCATTAAAACGAAATTATTCTAGGACAAGGATCCATATCAAACGCATCCTAACATGATACACGCGAGTTACCCATAGAGAGTACTACCCAAATGGTCATTCCCCAAATAGCACAATGACTATCATTAAAACTATCCCAACGTCCACTCATTATGAAAGTGTTCCCACATTTTCCAATAATCCATAACTAAATTCCATAACCCATTTATTCACAAAGGAACCAAGGCGAAACCACACAAACCGATATTCCCAACTTGATTACAACGGACCGATTCTAAACACTTTGTCATAAGACACTAAATGAAATCTCAACACAATATAAACCTTAAACTCACCTAAATAAACCACCTCATATCGAAGTACTCTAGAAGAGTTTTAAAATGATAGTTTATTCGTCCAAAACGGAGTTCGGATGAGAAAGTTATGGCCCTCGAAAGATTGGACAAGGAAGGAATAAATTTCACAACAGGGGAGGGGGATGCGCGCGCCTCAAACAAGGGGATGCGCGCCCCTCCTGAAATCAGTCACAAATAGAAGATTTAAAATGGAAAGGGTGCGCGCGCCTCCAAGAAAATGATGCGTGCGCCTCCATCCGACAGTGGGAAATTCAAGATTGGAGGAGAGGAGGGTGCGCGCGCCTCGCACCCAAGGGGTGCGCGCGCCTCCAACGAAATTCGGCAAACCCAGATCTTCTTCCTGGGTTCTTCAATCCCAAATTAACACAAAAACACCATTTTCATACCCAAACTCAAATGCCCCAAGAATAACACTATCACGACCCGAAATCTAGGCTCTATTTTATTAGTAATAAATAATTATTATTTATTTATTTGCTTATTTATTTATTTAAATTATTATTTAATTACTAATTTATGTGTGCATTTTATGTGTTATAATAATTCATGCCTAGCATTTTATTTGTGTTAATTGGGTAGAAGGGTGATAGGGGTTTATTTGTGCTAGCTTAGTGAGGAGGGGGCCTAGGTGTAAGTTTTCAAATTATTTTTAACTACTCCCTCCCTACTCCCCTCTCCTCCCTCACTTCTCCCTCACTCCTCACCATCTCTCCCAGCTCACTTCTCTCTCTCTCCATTGTCAAGTAAAGGGTAAGCTTTCTCTATCTTCTCTCTTCATTATCTTCCTCTTCCTCTTGTTATTTCTCATTTCTTAAAACATGAATCTTGTTTAGATCGTCGATAGGATCGTAGGAGGCCAAAAATATTTGAAATCCATCAACCTTGAGAAAATCCGGGTAAGTTGCTTTTCCCCCATTTATGCTAAAAATATTCATCCTATGCTTAGATGATAATATGATTACCATTTATTTCTTCTTTGGTTGATTTTGAGATGATTTACATTTTTATTCATTTTTGTGAAATTTGGTATTTGAATCTTGTGTTGGGTTTCTAGATGTTGTTATTTAGCCCCATTGCAAGTCTATAAGTTGTTTTGGTTCATAGTTGTGTATATTGTAAGTCTTGCTTCCAAGTATTTGTGAAATGGTGAAGATTTGGGTTTGGTTTGAGTTTTGGATTGAAAATAGAGGAAACCCAGATTTTTGGCCGGAATTTGCCTTTCCGGGCAAGGAGGCGCGCGCACCCTCCCATAGGAGGCGCGCGCACCCTTATGCCCTTCTTGAAACAAGACCTTCTGTTGGATGGAGGCACGTGCACCCTCCCATAGGAGGCGCGCGCACCCTCTCCCCTGGTGTGAAATTTATTTCCTTTTTGTCCAATCTTTCGAGGGCCATATCTTGTTCATCCGGACTCCGTTTTAGGCGTATAAATTATCGTTTTAAAGATCTCCTTGAGCTCTTCGAGATGAGTGAGTAGTTTTGGTTGTGTTCTTGAGTTAACTGATTCCTTTGAGAATGTATGTGATATGGGATTTGATTAAGTTATTATTTGGAATTATGAAGCACTTTTATGATGCGCGTTTGTTCAATTCATCCTTTTAGTGATTAATTGGAATGATTCCCTACTTTGGAATCAATGGTTGTTTATTGTGCTAGTACTTTATTACTTTGCCTTTACTTGAAAGTCCAGCTAGTATTTTGTGTGTGTTTGGGCGATGCGAAACATTATGATGGCACAGCCAAGTCCATTGTAATGTTGACCATTGTTTTGCCCCATTATTTCCCTCCTCCGGATTGGCCTTGGATGTGAGATGAGCTAGCCCCTTTGTGAGCACTTTAGCTATTGGTTTTCGGGCTTTGACTGTGTGTCACTGTCCCCTTGTTATTGGTTCCGGTACTGGGGATTTCTCTTCAGCTTTCATGCTATTATGAAGATGTTGATGGTTGATTATGGAAGCTGCGTAGTGACCTTTATTTGGTTATATCATTTTGGGAAAACCTTGGCTATATCCTTTGTTATGTGTTTATTTCCGCTGCTATCTGTTATGTGATAACTGCTATGTGCTATCTATGAATTATTATTGTATATTGCATCATAGCATGTCATGTAGTTGCATTAGTAACTTATTGAGATTTATCTCACCCCCTTTTCTTTTGTCTTTGTTTTTCCTTAACCCCCCCTGGTGGAAAGGATTAGACTCGCTGATCACGAGACAGGACGTCGAGTGGGTTCGAGCTTTTGGGGCAGGTTGATATTGGTGGGTTTACATTATATAAATGATAGTTTATTCGTCCAAAATGGAGTTCGGATGAGAAAGTTATGGCCCTCGAAAGATTGGACAAGGAAGGAATAAATTTCACAACAGGGGAGGGGGATGCGCGCGCCTCAAACAAGGGGATGCGCGCCCCTCCTGAAATCAGTCACAAATAGAAGATTTAAAATGGAAAGGGTGCGCGCGCCTCCAAGAAAATGATGCGTGCGCCTCCATCCGACAGTGGGAAATTCAAGATTGGAGGAGAGGAGGGTGCGCGCGCCTCGCACCCAAGGGGTGCGCGCGCCTCCAACGAAATTCGGCAAACCCAGATCTTCTTCCTGGGTTCTTCAATCCCAAATTAACACAAAAACACCATTTTCATACCCAAACTCAAATGCCCCAAGAATAACACTATCACGACCCGAAATCTAGGCTCTATTTTATTAGTAATAAATAATTATTATTTATTTATTTGCTTATTTATTTATTTAAATTATTATTTAATTACTAATTTAAGTGTGCATTTTATGTGTTATAATAATTCATGCCTAGCATTTTATTTGTGTTAATTGGGTAGAAGGGTGATAGGGGTTTATTTGTGCTAGCTTAGTGAGGAGGGGGCCTAGGTGTAAGTTTTCAAATTATTTTTAACTACTCCCTCCCTACTCCCCTCTCCTCCCTCACTTCTCCCTCACTCCTCACCATCTCTCCCAGCTCACTTCTCTCTCTCTCCATTGTCAAGTAAAGGGTAAGCTTTCTCTATCTTCTCTCTTCATTATCTTCCTCTTCCTCTTGTTATTTCTCATTTCTTAAAACATGAATCTTGTTTAGATCGTCGATAGGATCGTAGGAGGCCAAAATATTTGAAATCCATCAACCTTGAGAAAATCCGGGTAAGTTGCTTTTCCCCCATTTATGCTAAAAATATTCATCCTATGCTTAGATGATAATATGATTACCATTTATTTCTTCTTTGGTTGATTTTGAGATGATTTACATTTTTATTCATTTTTGTGAAATTTGGTATTTGAATCTTGTGTTGGGTTTCTAGATGTTGTTATTTAGCCCCATTGCAAGTCTATAAGTTGTTTTGGTTCATAGTTGTGTATATTGTAAGTCTTGCTTCCAAGTATTTGTGAAATGGTGAAGATTTGGGTTTGGTTTGAGTTTTGGATTGAAAATAGAGGAAACCCAGATTTTTGGCCGGAATTTGCCTTTCCGGGCAAGGAGGCGCGCGCACCCTCCCATAGGAGGCGCGCGCACCCTTATGCCCTTCTTGAAACAAGACCTTCTGTTGGATGGAGGCACGTGCACCCTCCCATAGGAGGCGCGCGCACCCTCTCCCCTGGTGTGAAATTTATTTCCTTTTTGTCCAATCTTTCGAGGGCCATATCTTGTTCATCCGGACTCCGTTTTAGGCGTATAAATTATCGTTTTAAAGATCTCCTTGAGCTCTTCGAGATGAGTGAGTAGTTTTGGTTGTGTTCTTGAGTTAACTGATTCCTTTGAGAATGTATGTGATATGGGATTTGATTAAGTTATTATTTGGAATTATGAAGCACTTTTATGATGCGCGTTTGTTCAATTCATCCTTTTAGTGATTAATTGGAATGATTCCCTACTTTGGAATCAATGGTTGTTTATTGTGCTAGTACTTTATTACTTTGCCTTTACTTGAAAGTCCAGCTGGTATTTTGTGTGTGTTTGGGCGATGCGAAACATTATGATGGCACAGCCAAGTCCATTGTAATGTTGACCATTGTTTTGCCCCATTATTTCCCTCCTCCGGATTGGCCTTGGATGTGAGATGAGCTAGCCCCTTTGTGAGCACTTTAGCTATTGGTTTTCGGGCTTTGACTGTGTGTCACTGTCCCCTTGTTATTGGTTCCGGTACTGGGGATTTCTCTTCAGCTTTCATGCTATTATGAAGATGTTGATGGTTGATTATGGAAGCTGCGTAGTGACCTTTATTTGGTTATATCATTTTGGGAAAACCTTGGCTATATCCTTTGTTATGTGTTTATTTCCGCTGCTATCTGTTATGTGATAACTGCTATGTGCTATCTATGAATTATTATTGTATATTGCATCATAGCATGTCATGTAGTTGCATTAGTAACTTATTGAGATTTATCTCACCCCCTTTTCTTTTGTCTTTGTTTTTCCTTAACCCCCCCTGGTGGAAAGGATTAGACTCGCTGATCACGAGACAGGACGTCGAGTGGGTTCGAGCTTTTGGGGCAGGTTGATATTGGTGGGTTTACATTATATAAATGTGTAACCTTTTTGGGATATTTGTACCAAACATTGACGTCATTAGGATTTGTATATTTTATAACTTTGGCGTATAAGCTTATGGAGTTTATACTAGTTTAATTATGTTGTTCTAGTTGGATTTCAAAACCTTGTGTTATCCTCTTTTGGTATAAAAGGAAATTTTTATCTCCATTATTTTGAAGTTTATTGTTTAAGTCGACGTCCAGCTCGCGATCTCGGGCCCGCGGGGTTCGGGGTCACGACAGTTGGTATCAGAGCTATGGTTTGGCTCTAAGTATAAGTCTAGGTGGACTAGTATGACCTAGGTGGGTAGTTGTGTTCGGAGTGAGTAACGGTTGATGTCTTATGCAGGTAATTGTTTGAAATGGCTAGAAGGAGAGCAGGCGAAGGCTCTAGTGGAGCACAGAATCAGAATGACTTAAGGGAAGAGAACCGGGCAATGTTCCAAGGAATGTTTGAGGCCGCTATGAAGGCCATTCATGATCAAGGGCCACGAGAAGAGCATGTGGCACCACCGAGATATGGGCTAGAGCAATTTCTGAAATTGAAGACAAAAGAGTTTGACGGTGAGCCGGATGTAAAGAAGGCTGAGATGTGGATCGAGTCGATGGAGAAAATTTATGATGTATTTGGGTGTTCGGACGAAGATAGAGTCCGATTTGCGGCTTATAAGCTTGTGGGCGCCGCCGAGCATTGGTGGAAAGGAGTTAAGGCTAGTTGGGATGATACTCATACAGTCTATGCATGGGAATTGTCTATACGAAAGTTCAAAGAGCATTTCATTCCGGTAGTGGACCAGAACCGAAAGGAGATCGATCTACTCAACTTGGAGCAAGGTTTGTTGTCTATAGCTCAATACTCGGCTAAGTTCACAGAATTAGCCCGGTATTGTAACTATCTCGTGAGGACCGAGGAGCAGAAAGCTATGAGATTCATCCGGGGTTTGAAGACTTCTATTCGCACTCAGCTTATAGCCCAGAGGATTGTGACATTCTAGGATGCGGTGGACCGAGCCTATTTAATTGAGCAAGATATTGGGGAACATAAGAGGAAGACCGAGGTAGCTAACCTGAGCAAGCCGGGAGGGCAAAGCAAGCCGCAATCCCGTTCTGATAACCGAGGTAACTTTGGGGGACAATCTCAGTCCCGAGGACAACCGATCCCAAGGAACCCGGGTACCACTTCCGGGAACCAAGGGAACCAAATTAGGAGACTTTGTTCCTATTGCCAAAAGGAAGGCCATTCAGAGGACCGGTGTTGGAAGAAGCAGGGAAGGTGTACCAATTGTGGTCAAATGGGTCATTTTGCAAGGGATTGTACTAGAGGCCGAGGTCAACCGACTGGGGTAGGAGCTGGGGCTCCACAGGGTCAGAAAAGGGACGCTACGGGAAAGCCCAAGGTCCAAGGGAAAGTGTTTGCAATGAATCAACAACAAGCCACAGATGATCTACAGTCATTGGAGGTATTATTTTTATATCTAGTGTGAGCGCACGAGCGTTAGTAGATCCAGGATCATCTCATTCTTACATTTCTGTGCAATTTACTTCTTTGTTAAATGCTGCATCTGAGTCTTTGCCCTATGTGTTAGAGGTGTCAACTCCGATGGGAGAATGTTTGGTGACCGATAGAGTATTTTGTGATTGTGACGTGCTTATATGTGGTCATGTCTTGTGTGCGGACTTGGTAGTCCTTCTTATTCAGGACTTTGATGTTATTTTGGGTATGGATTGGTTGAGTAAGTTTCATGCTTCTGTTGACTGTCGTAGAAAGGTCATTAATTTTTCCATCCCTGATGTGCCTAAGTTAACTTTTGAGGCTATGCCTTTTGGTAGAAATTTTCGTATCATTTCTTATGTGAAAGCAAGAAAACTATTGCACCGTGGTTGTGAGGGGTATTTGGCTAGTGTTCTTGATACTAGGAAAGAATCCCCTAGTTTAGAGAGTGTTCGGGTAGTTAGAGAATTTCCCGATGTTTTCTCTTCTGAGTATGATATGCCTCCCGATCGTGAGATAGAATTTTGCATAGATCTTTTGCCGGGTACGGCTCCGATTTCGAAAGCACCATATAGGTTGGCTCCCGCAGAGTTGAAGGAGCTAAAGGTTCAGTTGCAAGAGTTTCTTGATCGAGGATTTATCCGCCCTAGTGTTTCCCCGTGGGGAGCACCGGTTTTGTTTGTACGGAAGAAAGATGGTTCGTTGAGATTGTGTATCGACTACCGAAAGTTGAATCAGGTTACGGTGAAGAACAAGTATCCTCTACCTCACATCGATGATTTGTTTGATCAGCTTCAAGGCTCAGTTGTGTTTTCTAAACTTGATTTGAGGAGTGGGTACCATCAGTTGAAGATCCGGCCTGAGGATATTCCGAAGACTGCTTTTCGCACTCGCTATGGTCATTACGAGTTCTTGGTTATGCCGTTTGGGTTGACGAACGCGCCTACTGTGTTTATGGATTTGATGAACCGGGTTTTCCATCCTTAGCTTGATTCGTTCGTGGTGGTCTTTATTGATGATATACTCGTCTACTCTAAATCCCGAGAGGAGCACGAGCAGCACTTGAGGACAGTTTTATCTGTTCTTGCGAGGGAGAAATTATTTGCGAAGTTCAGTAAATGCGAATTTTGGCTCGAGAAGTTTTCTTTTCTGGGTCATGTTATTTCGAAAGACGGGATTTCTGTGGATCCTTCAAATATTGAAGCTATTGTGGATTGGAAAAGACCCGAGTCAGTGACCGCCGGTTATTACCGAAGGTTTATAGAAGGGTTTTCGAGGATTGCTACTCCGATGACTCAGTTGACCCGGAAGGATGTACCGTTTGTGTGGAGTGAAAAATGCCAAAGTAGCTTCGAGGAATTGAAGAAGAGATTGACTACCGCACCGATCTTGACCTTACTGAACTGAAATGACGATTTAGTAATTTTCAGTGATGCTTCGAAAGAGGGTTTGGGTTGTGTGTTGATGCAGAACAGAAAAGTGATTGCCTATGCTTCGAGGAAGTTGACCCCTAGTGAACAGAATTACCCGACTCATGATATGGAGTTGGCGGCGATAGTCTTTGCGTTGCACAAATTGAAGCACTACCTTTATGGAGCGAAGTTTGAGATTTTTACGGATCACAAGAGTTTGAAATACCTTTTCTCCCAGAAAGAGTTGAATAATAGGCAACGCGGATGGATGGAATTGTTGAAGGATTATGATTGTACGATTTCCTATCACCCCGGAAAGGCGAATGTGGTCGCCGATGTGATTAGTAGGAAGTCTTATGTGGCTTCGATGATGGTTCGGGAATGGAAAATGCTTGAGGATGTGCGAGATTGGTCTCCTCGTGAAGCAAGGCATGGGGCTATTTTTTCGAATATTAGGGTATCTCCGACCCTAATTCAAAGGATAAAGGAAGCTCAGAAAGAAGATCCCGAGTTGGTGAAGATAATGGGTAAATTGAAGGAAAAGAACTTCGAGGATTTTTCTTTGAGTTCGAGTGGAGTTTTGACTTTCCGTGATCGTTTGTGCGTACCCGATGTTGGTGGAATAAAGAGGCAAGTTTTAGATGAAGGTCACAAATCGAGATATACTATTCATCCGGGTAGTACAAAGATGTACCAGAATCTGAAGCAACATTTTTGGTGGAATAACATGAAGAGGGAAATAGCCGAGTATGTTTCGAAATGTTTAACTTGTCAGCAGGTCAAAGCCGAGCATCGGAGACCCGCGGGACTACTTCAGCCATTAGAAATTCCCGAGTGGAAATGGGAGCATGTGACCATGGATTTCGTTGCGGGACTACCTCGTACCCGTAGGAAGTATGACAGTGTTTGGGTAATAGTGGATAGATTGACCAAGAGTGCCCATTTCTTGCCTATTGACATCAGATATTCAATGGAGAAGCTTGCGTCCCTTTACATCGATGAGATCGTTAGATTGCATGGGGTTCCGGTTAGTATTGTGTCAGATCGAGACCCGAGGTTTACTTCTAGATTCTGGAAGGCGTTTCAGGAAGCTTTGGGTACAGAATTGCGTTTTAGTACAGCTTTTCACCCTCAGACCGACGGTCAATCCGAGAGGACTATTCAGATTCTTGAGGATATGTTGCGAGCGTGTTCGATAGACTTCTCTGATTCTTGGGATTCGCAACTACCGTTAGTGGAGTTCTCTTACAACAACAGTTATTAGGCTAGTATCGAGATGGCACCGTATGAGGCCTTGTATGGAAGAAAGTGTAGATCGCCTATTTATTGGGATGAGGTCGGTGAAGCGAAGATCGTGGGTATTGATTTGCTTCAGGATTCAGTTGAGAAAGTTAGGGTTATCCGGGATCGATTGAAAACAGCCCAGAGTCGACATAAGAGCCCTGCAGATAACCGAAGGCGAGATCTTAGTTTTCAGACCGGTGATTTTGTGTTCTTGAAAGTATCTCCGAAGGTGGGTATTCGAAGGTTCGGGAAGAAAGGCAAATTGGCCCCGAGGTTTATAGGTCCGTTTGAGATTTTGGGGAAGGTTGGACTTCTTGCGTATCAACTTGCGTTACCGCCATCTTTGGACCGGTTACATAATGTATTTCATGTTTCTATGCTTCGGAAGTATGTTCATGATCCATCTCACGTTTTACCGAGGGTACCGGAGGATATAGAGCCGGATATGACTTAAGAGGAACGACCGGTTCGGATTTTGGATACCAAAGTTCAAGAGTTGAGAAACAAAAGCATTGCGTTGGTTCGAGTTCTTTGGAGGAATCACAATGTTGAGGAATCGACGTGGGAGCTCCGAGATGAGATCGAGAGGAAATATCCGTGGCTTTTTAATTCGGGTAAGTCTCGTTAAAATTCGGGTCGAATTTTCTTTAAGGGGGAGTGACTGTCACGACCCGAAATCTAGGCTCTATTTTATTAGTAATAAATAATTATTATTTATTTATTTCCTTATTTATTTATTTAAATTATTATTTAATTAATAATTTATGTGTGCATTTTATGTGTTATAATAATTCATGCCTAGCATTTTATTTGTGTTAATTGGGTAGAAGGGTGATAGGGGTTTATTTGTCCTAGCTTAGTGAGGAGGGGGCCTAGGTGTAAGTTTTCAAATTATTTTTAACTACTCCCTCCCTACTCCCCTCTCCTCCCTCACTTCTCCCTCACTCCTCACCATCTCTCCCAGCTCACTTCTCTCTCTCTCCATTGTCAAGTAAAGGGTAAGCTTTCTCTATCTTCTCTCTTCATTATCTTCCTCTTCCTCTTGTTATTTCTCATTTCTTAAAACATGAATCTTGTTTAGATCGTCGATAGGATCGTAGGAGGCCAAAAATATTTGAAATCCATCAACCTTGAGAAAATCCGGGTAAGTTGCTTTTCCCCCATTTATGCTAAAAATGTTCATCCTATGCTTAGATGATACTATGATTACCATTTATTGCTTCTTTGGTTGATTTTGAGATGATTTACATATTTATTCATTTTTGTGAAATTTGGTATTTGAATCTTGTGTTGGGTTTCTAGATGTTGTTATTTTGCCCCATTGCAAGTCTATAAGTTGTTTCGGTTCATAGTTGTGTATATTGTAAGTCTTGGTTCCAAGTATTTGTGAAATGGTGAAGATTTGGGTTTGGTTTGAGTTTTGGATTGAAAATGGAGGAAACCCAGATTTTTTGCCGGAATTTGCCTTTCCGGGCAAGGAGGCGCGCGCACCCTCCCATAGGAGGCGCGCGCACCCTTATGCCCTTCTTGAAACAAGACCTTCTGTTGGATGGAGGCACGCGCACCCTCCCATAGGAGGCGCGCGCACCCTTTCCTCCTCCAAACTTGATTTTCCTCCTGATCTAGGAGGCGCGCGCACCCTCCCATAGGAGGCGCACGCACCCTCTCCCCTGGTGTGAAATTTATTTCCTTTCTGATTCTTGGGATTCGCACCTACCGTTAGTGGAGTTCTCTTACAACAACAGTTATCAGGCTAGTATCGAGATGGCACCGTTTGAGGCCTTGTATGGAAGAAAGTGTAGATCGCCTATTTGTTGGGATGAGGTTGGTGAAGCGAAGATCGTGGGTATTGATTTGCTTCGGGATTCAGTTGAGAAGGTTAAAGTTATTCGGGATAGGTTGAAGACAGCCCAGAGTCGACATAAGAGCTATGCAGATAACCGAAGGCGAGATCTTAGTTTTCAGATTGGTGATTTTGTGTTCTTGAAAGTGTCTCCAAAGGTGGGTATTCGTAGGTTTGGGAAGAAAGGAAAATTGGCTCCAAGGTTTCTTGGTCCGTTTGAGATTTTGGGAAAGGTTGGACTTCTAGCGTATCGTCTTGCGTTACCGCCATCTTTGGACCGGTTGCACAACGTCTTTCACGTTTCTATGCTTCGGAAGTATGTTCATGATCCGTCTCACGTGTTACCGAGGATACCGGAGGATATTGAGCCCGATATGACTTATGAGGAACGACCGGTTCGGATCCTAGATTCTAAAGTCCAAGAGTTGAGGAGCAAGAGCATCGCGTTGGTTCGAGTTCTTTGGAGGAATCATATTATCGAGGAGTCGACGTGGGAGCTCCGAGATGAGATCGAGAGGAAATTTCCGTGGCTTTTTGTGTAAGGTGAGTCTCGTTAAAATTCAGGTCGAATTTTCTTTAAGGGGGAGTGAATGTCACGACCCGAAATCTAGGCTCTATTTTATTAGTAATTAAATGATTATTATTTAATTATTTGCCTAATTATTTATTTAAATTATTATTTATTTAAATATTTATGTGTGCAATTTATGTGTTATAATAATTATGCTTAGCATTTTATTAGGGTCATTTGTGCTAGTGTAGAAATATTGGGTCTTAGTTGTTAGTGGGGAGCATTGAGTTGGGTAGTATTAGAGGAGGGGGTCTTTGTGTAAGTTTTTAAATCCTACTCCTACCCTCTCCCTACACCTCCTTCTCCCTCATACACTCCATCTCCCTCACCCTACTCCCTCCCATTCCCAGCACAACTCCCTCTCTCTCCTCCATTGGGTAAGCATTTTCTCACTTTCCTTCTCTCTTCATTTTCTCCATCTTCCCATCATCATCTCTCATTTCTTAAAACGTGAAACATGTTTAGATCGTCGATAGGATCGTAGGAAGCCAAAAAGAATCGAAATCCATCAACTTTGAGAAAATCCAAGTAAGTTACTTTTCCCCCATTTTTATGCTAAAATGTTCATATCATGTTTATATGATGTTTGATGTGTTATATTTGAAGTTTGGTTGGGTTTTGAATTTGTTTGGAATTTATTTGAGTTTTGGTTAAAAATGGTGAAATCTTGAATGTGGGTTTTGATTCTTGAATTTGGTTGATAAAGCGTGTTGTTAAGATCACCTTTCTAGTTAAAAGATGTTTGGGTACCTTAGAAACCTTGTTGGGAGTGTTGATTTTGAGTATTTGGTGTTTTGGGAGAATTTTGGTCGAAAATGGCATTACCCAGCCCTGTTCTTGGCCAGTCCGTAGACCAGGCGCCCGCCCGCGTGGTGCCAGGCGCCCGCCTGCCCCCCTTTTTCCAGCGACCCAAACCTTCTGGCCAAACAAGCGCGCGCCTGCCCCTGCCCGAGCGCCCGCCCACCCGCCTGCTTGGGAATTTTGCCCTTTTGCTTGGTTTATGACTTAAGGCTTAACTAGTTTAGGTTTAATCCCTCTAATTAACTTAAGATAACACCGTGGAACACTCTATTGTGTGGATTTGATTCTTTGTGAATAAATATGATGTGAAATTTATTTAAGTACCATTTTGGGAATGTTGGTTCATCCTTGATGTGTTGTTTGGATTGGTTTACCTTTGTGGTAATTTAATTGGAATGGTTCCCTACTTTGGAACCTTAAGTTGTTCATTCATGCTAAACTATTATTACTTAGCATTTATTTGGAAGCCCAGCTGGCATATTTGTTGCATCGGGCGATGGGAAAGATTATAATGGCAAAGCCAAGTCCATTATAATGTTGACCATTGTTTTGCCCCCTTCTTTACCCTTTTCCAGATTGGCCTTGGAAGAGATGAGTTAGCGTTCCTCTGTGAATGTATCTAGCTACCGGGCATGACTTTGTGTCATGGTCCTTGTCCTTTGTGACACTTTTTATGGTTATTGGTTCCGGTACCGGGGTTTTCTCTTCGGCTTTCATGCTATTATGAAGATGATGATTTGTTGATTATTGAAGCTGCGAAGCGATCCTTTATTTGGATGTTCCGGTTTGGAAAACCTTGGCTATATCCTTTGTTATGTGTTTATTTCCGCTGCTATCTGATACATGATAAATGCTATGTGCTATGTGATATTTATTATTGCTTATAGTATATTGCGTCATAGCATGTCATGTAGTTGCATTAGTAACTTATTGAGATTTATCTCACCCCCTTTTCTTTTATCTTTGTTTTTCCTTAACCCCCCCCCAGGTGCTAAGGATTAGTCTCGCTGATCACGAGAAAGAGGACGTCGAGTGTGGATCCATTCTTTTGGGGAAGGTTGTTATAGGTTGGTTTACATTATGTAAATGTGTAACCATTTTGGGGTAGTTGTACCAAACAATGACGTCACTAAGAATTGTATGTTTGTTTTTTGTTGGGCATAAACTTGTGGAAGTTTATGACAGTTGTTTTTGGTTTTTATCAAACTTGGTTTTGTAAAACTTTGGATCATCACTTTTTGGGTATTAAATGAAATTTTTAACTCTGATATTTCTTAGTTTTGGTTTTAGAGTCGACGTCTAGATCGCGGTCTCGGGCCCGCGGGGTCCGGGGTCTCGACAAAAACTTACCTCTTTTTCTTTTGAGGAGAGAGAGGGAAATGAGCTGGGAAAATTAGAAAGTGAGGGAGGAGGAGGAAGAAGAAGGAGGATATTAAAAGAAATGTTACACTTAAGCCCCTTCGCTTCTAACTAACGCAAATAAACCCCAAATAACTCTCTGTTCATTTCATTCCCCTATTTCACACTTAACACAATATCTCCCAAATAATGCTAGACACAACTTAATATTATAAGATTTAAAATGCGCACATAAATAAATAATCGAGTAATTAAATATAATAATTAATTAATGCTAGAATTTAGAGACGGGTTTTCAGGTCGTGACAGGTAACTGGTCCAAATAGATCAATGTGCAGCAGTTGCAAACATTTCGAAGTTGAGGGATTTGTCTTGCTGGAGAAAGATTGCTTTGATTGTTTGCCTAGTTGACATGCACCGCATTTGTTGTCATGATGATCAGCAACCTTGGGAAGACCTTTGACAAGATTGTCCCTGCTGAGTTTTGATAGACATTTGAAGTTCAAGTGACTCATGCGCTTGTGCCATAGCCAACTATTCTCGCTTACACTTTTAGCTACAAAACAAAGATTAGTACTAGAGTTCATACTATGGAAATCAATGATGTAAATATTTGTCTTACGATAACCCGTGAGTAAGATAGCTCTAGTTTTGCCATTCTTGATAAGACATTGCGTTGAAGAGAAATGGCATTCTAATCCTTTGTCGCAGAATTGAGATATGGATAATAAGTTGTGCTTAAGTCCTTCGACGAGAGAGACTCTTTCAATGCACACTTTGTCTTTCTTGAGCTTTCCATATGCTACAATTTGACCCTTGTTATTATCACCAAATGTAACTGAGGGACCTCTTTCTTCATGGACATCTTCTAATAAGGATTCATCTCCAGTCATGTGTCTTGAACACCCACTATCGAGAATCCATTCATAATTTCTAGCTTTTGAAGATCCAGCCATGAAACAAAGAACCTGAAATATAGACATTTAAGCAGGTCCCCTTTATTCCTTTTGGGTCCTAGGGTTAGTAACTTTTGACAACCCACTCTTGCTTGACCTTAGGGTTTTTACGTCCTTTGGCATTGGGAGTGAATCGCAAAAGGCATTCCACGGCCTTGTGTCCAGAACAATCACAAATGGAACAATGATGGAAGCTACTAATCACATGAGTTTTCACAAACTCTTTACTTTTCTTGGGGATGGCATTCTTCTTTGGGTCAGATGAACTAGCCTCAACAAAATCTTTCTTTTGAAATTTTGGAGCGTTTTTTCTTGGAGGGCGCATAGGGCTAGGAGGCGCACGGCGATGAGGCGCGTGGCTCTTAGGCGCATAATGAGCACTCGGAAAAGGAGCGCGCCTATTTTCAAGAATGATTTGGCTAGGAGATGGTTCATCTGTAGCTATATCTTTCCCATTAGCTTTTCCAAATTGCTTCGTTGGGTAGACATAATGGAAAGTTTGTCTCTTGACTTTTTCTGTCCTTTACCCATTGAATTAGAATGTTTTTCCTTGGGAATTTCAAAAGTTTGCTGGTTTGTAAATTCACTATCTCTTTCAGCACAGACATCACATTTAAAGTTGTCACTAGTTGATGAGAATCCCAAGCCACTTTTATCACCACTGACTTTTTGGGACTCAAATATGTTCTCCATAGTGACACGAGAATTGGACCACTCATTTGTAATCTTTTTAAGATTAGTAATTTGAGCAACCAATTCATCGTTTTGAACTTTAAGAAGTGAGTTCTGTTCTGTTAGAAAAGAGTTTTTAACAGTAAGAGGAGCCATGCTCTTTATCTGCTCCTTAAGGAGGGTGAGTTCAGATTTAAGTAGAGATTTCTCGGTCTTAAGCTGGGAAATTTCATCACATGATAGTGCTAAAGCTTCCTTCATACTATCAAATCTAGTGATTACCTTTTCAGCCTTTTTGAACAATTTTTCTTGTTCAGCAATCACTTCATCATCATTGATTTTGGAGATTGGAGCAGTTGGTTCAACTTGAGGTCTAATGTAAGCTCCTTTTCTCAACTTGTTCCTTGCACTTAGATCGCATCGTGAGAATAACAATCCACCATCGCTTTGAGCCGGAGTGAGAAATCCTTGTTCCACGAGCTCGCTGATGGTTGGTCCTTTCTTCCTTTTCTCTTCTTGAAAACCTGCAGATTTCTTGATAGGTTTATTCAAGGCATTCATATCAGGAACATCCTTGGAGAAGTCATCATCAGAATTACAAGTATCAACTTCATCATCATTTGCCACCAAACAAACGAGTCCATCATCGGAATCTTCATCACTCTCATCTGAGTCTGTTTCAATCCAAGTGTTCTGCTCATTTGCTGGTGCTGCTTCTTCCGCAACCATTCCCTTGTGACGAGTGAATTTGGGAGTGAACTTGGGAGTAAGGCTGCTCTTCTTCTGCATATATTCAAATTTTGGAGTTGGGCATCTTGAAGCAAAGTATCCTGGTTTCCTGCAATTAAAGCAAACAAGATCTTCTTTTCTTTTAGAATCACCACTCCTCGTGAATTTTGGAGGAGCTCTGCTGGTAGATCCTTGAAATTTGTTGTTTGAGCTGGGTCTTGAGAATTTTCTGAACTTTTGAAATTTCTTCACAAATAAAGCGAAGTCTTCATCATCCATGTCCAATAGCTCAGAAGTAGAAATTTTGGGATCTGCGCTTTTCTCAACTTGAACTTGAGCTTGCGCAGGTACTTCTTCTCTTTGCGCCACCATTGCAATGGACTTGGATTTTCCTTCAGTTTCACTTATACGCTGAAGCTTGAGTTCATAGACTTTGAGATTTGCATAAAGATTTCTAAGTGTCCATACATCCAAAGTTCCAGCGTCTTCTAGGGTGCTAGATTTATGTAGGTATCTTGATCCAAAAGCTTGAAGAAAATTGACATTTAAATCTTTGTTCAAAAACTTCATGCCAAGTGAAATACATAGATTGATAATTTCACAAAAGCGTTCATAAGTTTGTCTTAAGGTTTCACCGGGAAGTTGAGAGAAATTGTTGAATCTCTTTTGTACTTCATATTTCTTGTTTTCCTTGCACACGATGTCTCCTTCTATATGTTCTTCAATAGCATCCCATAACTCATTGGCGCTAGCACAATGCATGACTTGTTGTTTCATAGCCGTGCTTAGAGTGCTTAGAAGAATGTTTCTTGCTTTACCATCATTTGCAACTCTTCTTGTTTCTTCCTCAGTCCATTCTTCCTTTGGTTTCTTGACAATTGGTTGAACAGCATTTGTACGTGGATTTGGATTCGCTTTCATAGGAATGTAAGGTCCATAAACCACGGTGTCATGAAGTCTTTCATCGATTGAGTTGAGATGAGTTAAGATGCTGAATTTCCACACGTCAAAATGATCTTCATCAAAAACCGGAACGTGAGTGTAGTTAGCAGTTGCCATAGGTTTTGAGTTTGCCATATCGAATCGGCACCCAAGCGGTTAAGCTTGAAAAACAGAAATGTTTTATAAAGGTGTTTGCTCTGATACCACTTGTTGGTCTCAGAAGGGCAACAACGAAAAATGCTAGAGGGGGGGTGAATAGCGTTTTAAAAATTCTTTTCAAACCCATTTGCAAAGCAATGGCGAATGCGCACGACTCTTAATTTGGCTAAGCATAGCGCGCAGCAAGAGTGTGAAATGCACAGCGGAAGTTTAAAGCAGTCACTTAAGCGCAGGGAGATGCGCAGAAGTGTAAAATGCACGCACTATGTTTTAGGCTAAAGAGTGGCGCAAAATAAGACTAAGGCAATATGATCACAAACACAATTCTGTCAAAGCAATACAATCTACAAAGATCAAACAAAGATGAATATTAGTAAAGTTTAAATGCAGATTGCAAAGCAGAATATAAAAACACGCTATTTGGAGAGGTTCGATCGGGAAAAGATCTACGTCCTCTACCAAGATGGTTAGTCTTGGATTTTCTAATGGAGATCTTATTATGAGAGAGTTACAAGTTACAACGATTTAGAACAAACTATCTCAAAGATCTATAATCTATAAATGAACAAAATCCTAGACAATAACCGGTGTTTCTCTAGAAGTATGATCGATAAGATCGGAACTTCAAGAGGTGAGTGTGTGTATCAGAAATCTGGGCTCTTTGAATCTATGAGATGGAGAGCACAAGATTCTGGTGTTACAAAGGCTTTATAGGATCTGGGCTTGGATTGTGTATGAAGGTGAGAAAGTTGTTCTTGAGAATTCTGGAAATGAGCAAGCAATCTTCAAATCTTTAAACTTTATCTTTGGAAGCAATTCTTTAGCAATTCACAAGCAACTTGGAAAATGAGGATGAGCTTGCTATTTATAGCTGAGCTCCAAGAAATAGCCGTTGGGGAGCAGAGCAAGGACGATGTGCTGTCACAATGTGATTGGTGCGCACGTGTCCTTTATAGCCGTTGGAGACAGCAAGTTGACAGATTTCAAACTTCTTCTAGAAGGATGACAGCTGTCTTTATATTTGAAATTCAAACTAGAGGCGCGTCTCCATCTACGTGTATGCTGAGTGTATTTGATTTGTCGTTTGTCCACATCAGCACTTTGGCTCATTCGAAAGCGTAGCTTGAGATGACGCTTTCCAAGTTATACAAAGGTAGGTCAAGAGATGAAAGAATAAACCAAGGCAGGTCTTTCGTGCGCATGATGCTCATGCGCATAGGATGCGCAGAAGGTGATGCGCTGCGCATGGAAGGATGCGCTGCGCATAGGAGGTATGCGCACCAAAATTGGCTTTTTGCTCTTTTGACCTTGATTCCAAAGCTTCAGCCCTAACCTCTAAGCCTAGTCTATAAAGAGGACTTAGATAAAAATTGAAGTTATAAAAACTTCTTACATAGGGTCCTAAAGTCCTTAAAATAAACTTAGGTGATGGTATCAATCAATTCTAACAAAGTAGGAGGGTTAAGTGATAAGCATACCCAACAAAGTCATTTAGAGAGAAGAGAAGGAAAGCCCTAATTTGATTGTGAGAAATTGGGAGCGTAGCTGAAAGAAGAGGACCCCTAGACTCAACAAAAAACGCAAAATGATTTCAATTCTAAGAAAGTTGTTTTACGGTTTGTTCTTTAGCAGATGACTCGTACAAAGGTGTCTTGACAAGTTCGAGAGGAAGGCCGATCACCATAACACATTAGGGCTAAATATATCTTCTTTCTTGCATGTGACCGGACCCGAAGGTTGCCTACGTTCCTCCAATGTAGAGGCTCAGGTCTGTTAGTACCCGGTCTGAAAAATGAGTTGTTAGGCATTCCAGAACACACAATGATCTCACATGTATTTTCAAGTTGCCCAGGACTTATCCGGAATTTCCCAAAAAGCTTGAATAATGAGATATTTACGTCTGATCAGATTAGGATCGAAGATAGACGTTATCCAGGGTCTTCCCAGAGTCCAAATCTGACTAGAGCCTTGGGAACCACGCCAATCTACTGGATTGTCCGGGTGGCCACTTTTCCCTTGGACGGGCGGCCAGTGTTGCCGGCCCAAATCCCCTATAAATAGAGCTCTCCTCAGCAATAGTTGCACATCTTTCACATACGGGAAAACCCTAGCAGCAATTATTCCCAGCCTCTTCTGAGGCAGGAGCCTTGGCCTTCTTGGCTTTCATAGGAGGCTTAGGGTCTGAAGTAGCCTTGCACTTTGGAGTTTGCGCAGTAGGTTCCTTAATGGTTATCCCAGGCGCAGCAGTAGATTTGCTGGCCTTCTTCTTCTTGCGCTTCGGCGCATCAGCAGCTAAACCCTTTCCTTTTTCCTTATCACCCACCTTGTTCAGAACAGGCTCATAGAAGGACTCATCCTCAGATTCTGACTCAGTTGCAGACCGTCTTCCTCCTCACTTCACTCCTTCAAATTTCGTTCATCACTCAACCGCCTCACTTTTCTCTCTACTCTCTGACTTTTCTTTCTCTCTGCACTCATCATTCATACTCTATTTTTGCACACAACTTTATTCTATATAATCTGATGGCTCCCAAGACATCTACATCTTCCAAGAAACCAGAGGATCCACAAATGGTAAGAATCTCTAACCCTTCTTTTTAGTTTTTCCGCCATTAAAGGTTCGAAGGTTCTATTTTTTCCCCTTTGTGATTTTTCTATGATTTGTTGATCATTTTTCGAATTATTTGATGCTGTGTGTTCGATTTGCTCATAGCTTTTCATATATGCAATTTTTTTTATGATCAATGATCGTTTGGTTGGTTTTCTGTTGAATTTTTGAGTTTTTGGTCTTTTCGAATTCTCTTCGGTTTTTCTCAGATCTTGGATGTATGTTCTTGTTATTACTGTTGTGGTTTACTTATTTGTGTGTGATTTTTCATTTCGAACATTTTGATATGCTTTTTATACATTTTGGAGCACATTGACATTTTTATGTTCTTCATTTATTCAACACATGTTCTTCATGTTCTTAGTGAATAATCTTATGATATGCCTTAACATGATTTTTTTTGGTTATGTTTCTGCTTTTCGCGCCCATTCTAGGCGTGTAGCTTAAATTTTATGTTTTTGGACATTTTTTACCCTTTATATTTATTATTTGTTCTAAGTATGGAGTCTAGTTGATGCGCTGCGCATATCGCTCATGCGCATGCGCTTCTCTCCATGCGCATGTCCAGACCTAATTCTTAATTTTGTTTTTGCGAAGAATCTTAACTGCTTTATTCCCGGTCGGGAACTCGATGTGGAGGACTTGCGCCAAGACGCACTTGGGCGCTATATGATGGAGATTATGGACACTTTTGGTATTCTACCTCTTTTCACTAAGGGCCAAACTTTCATTCTCTGCTCCTACATCGACGAATTCTTCAGCAACGCAGAAGAAATGGATCGAGTCTACGACGATATTACAGTTCCCTGCCTCAAAAGTTCAATTCGCGGGGTTTCTGTAACGATCAACTATGCGCACATCAGACAGACTATGGGTCTTCCTGCGTGCAAAAAGACGAAGTTACCACAGGATGTGCAAGATAGGGTTGCACAGAAGCTGATCAAGATCCCTACGCTGGTTGGTCAATACAACAACCATGATAGGAAGGAGTTTGGAGAACTCATGTACCACCTCTGTACTTTGATTGGGGACACCATCAACTGCAAGAATGGGAACAAGTCAACATTCATTAGCAAGCAGTGGATGTACTGCGCTGCTATTTATAAGAAGAAGCAACTGAGCTGGGCTGAAATTATATATGATGAACTTGTATGCTGGGTGAGAGTATACAAGAAAAAGGCTGCTGACACCAAGAGGCCACCCAAGTACAAAACGCACTGCTGAATTCTCACTGCCATCTTCATGCGCTATCCCAAAGTGCGTAAGTTGGTGGATGAGGACCCTTCTCTCAAAGTTGATGTGACTTCCACGCGCACGTATTCACGCGTAAAGGGTTTTGGAAACCCGTTGTATATAATGTGCACAACCGGGAATAGTTCCCTATTCATTGATTTTAGAAATCTCAAACTCTTTCTTGGAGAGAGAAAATACACATTATATTATTGGATTATCAAGTTTGATTATTCCCAATTATCAAACTTTGAATAATCATAGGAGCTTTGAATAATCGTTCTTCAACATTGTTTTTAAAACCGAAGACCTAGAAGTCAAGTTCAAGAAGGCGTTCTTGAAATCTATTCGTTGTGTGGATCACCGGTAGAGGGCGTTTTCTTAGCGTCTTAATCCAAGTTTTACATATCGATCTACAAGGGTTAGTTTCTTTCATCTTCATATTATGAATTATGGTTCATAATGGATCTAGACTATTGTGTTTTTCATGTTATTCTTCCGCTGCGCATGATTACACAAAACCCAACAGTGGTATCAGAGCCCTGTTGATGATCAATAATTCTAATATTGTCATGATATTATTATTTAATGCGATTATTTAATTGGCATGATCATGAGAAAGATGAATTTATGTGTGTTGGTGTTGGTGCCCTAGGCACATTTGTTAAACATTATATAAGTTATCATTTTATTCATGATGATAAAGAGATGTTAAGATTATTATTGTTGCTCATGTTTGCTTATAATAATCTCCGTCCCTAGAGCTTCTTAAGCACTAGTATAAAGGCTAAATGATCATGGGATGATCATGTTAGATTTGTGGGTACTTGTTTGGAACAAGGTACTGGACATGACCCGCGGTATGAGATTTATGTCATGGTCGATGTCATATATAAATCTCATATTAGTTATGTCATTTAAATCCTTAGACATGAAGTTGTTATAGTCTTCCACTTGATGAAGATTATGTTTGACATATTCAAACGCTAATTTTAACCGAGTAGTTATAAAGGGTATGATTGGCATAATCGGATTCACGTAGGGAAGAATAATAAGCTAAACGGATTTGTCCCTCTTCGGAGAGATGTCAAGCTTGGGCCCCTCGAAGGAATGATGTTGGTGAAATGTTTGGCCAAACTCAAATGGATTGATTAGATCAATTTCATTTGGATTATCAACATATTCGGAATCGAGAAAGTATTGAACAATACAAGTTGACTTATTGACCATGACTTGTGTTCAATGACATCGTGGACAAATGGATTATGACATATTCTAAACGAATGCGAACTTGTATCTAGTTATACTATTTGGGTAGGTATGACGGTTTGCTAGAACCTAATCATATCTTATGGTTTCATGTTTGAACCCATTGCCAACTTAGTATAATCCTAGAGGGTCACACATAATAGAACGAATCTTAAATAAGGACTATATCGGAATATTGAGTCGAAGGACTTTGGAGGAATTTGGAAATTAGGGAAATCTGGGGCAGGTGTGCGACCGCACAAAATGGTTTGGGCGGCCGCACAGCTTGGCTCAAAAAGTACCAGAACCTTCCGGATAGATGTGCGGCCGCACAGGTGGTTTTAGGCGGCCGCACACCATGTCGGGACTGGTTTCATGATTTGATTTGGAAAAGAATTTTGGACGGGTTTAGACACAAGTTTCCTATTTAGAATAGGTCTAACTTGTAAATAAACAGCAAAATTCGGCCAGAATCAATGCTAATGCTTTTGTGCAAATCTCAAAGAGTTTGAGAGAGATTTTATTTTGTTCTAAGACATCCTAGATTGAAGAACAAAATAATACACAAATAAAATTCCATACAGTTCATATTAGTTATGAAAACGTGTTTCACAATTTTGGTCTAGCAACCAAGATCAAGTGTTGTTGATATTCGTTCGTGGTGTGGATACCGCTAGAGGGTGAAACTTATCATCTTCAAAGTTCGTGATTCTTACTATGTTCGTGATCAAGGTTTCAAGACTCTATCGAATTCAAGGTTGCAAAATCAAAGGCATCAAGGGTTAGTATTCTAGTATTCATTATGTTGTATTTGACTTAATCATATGAATAGATCAATGGGCTTTGGGTTTCATTAAATTTTAAATGCTTAATTCCGCTGCGCATGTTACTCCGAAACCCAACAGTGGTATCAGAGCCCCGTTCATGTTGATTATTTCAATACTTAGATCATGTTGTGTGTATATAAATTGTTTGTATGCCTAGCATGATATGAATATTGGATTATATGATGTTTATGTGTTATATGATTCCATGTGGTTTATTGTTTTACAAATTTAATCGTACTATTGAATCGCACTAAAAAAAATTATGTTGGATTCTGAATTGTTTGATTATTAATTTTTTATTGGATCAAAGTTTTAATAATCGGGGAAAACAATTTTGAGACAAATTTTCGAACATTAAAATCCTATTCTGATCCTCTTGGGCGGCCGAACACCTTTGGGCGACCGCACAGTAGCTGGATCTGGTCTGATTTTGGTTAAAATCAGAATCTGGAATTTTCAAGAGGTCCAACCGAACCAGTAACAGAACCAGGCCTGACCTGCTGATCTGGAATGGGTTTTGGGTGTGGATCTTGGGGTTTGATTTTCCTATTTGTTTTAGTCTTGTGATTCTAAGATTGGCTCAAGGTTTGGATGGCTAATCTGCGTTCATCGAGATTGTGTTTCCCAAAATTGATCGCAATCAAAGTTTCAAAGATAAAACGAAGTTAGAATTATGAAGAGTTCATAATTGCTAAAATTGAGAAACAAAGTTCTTGATTCAAAGATTGGAGATCCATGTGGAATTGTGGATGCAATCAGCCTACGTTTATCGAGACCATCTATTGCTTAGTTTTGGCCACATGGACAACTTTCTTTGTTTCTTGAATTAGTGCGGGATTGTGGTTTCCTAATGGCTTAGTTCGACCACACTTCTTGTTGTCTTGATTTGGGGATAATAACCAAAGTTGAAATAGTCTCATCCTCATAATTATAGAGAAACTAATGACACATAAATGTTGTGCTTAAGTTAATGGAGATTAATTTAGTGGCTAAACTTGATGCGTAACATGTTTATCTTGTGTGCTCATAAATATGTTGTATGCTATATGGTGATGAACCTTCAAGAAAGTTTTAAGTTATTTATTGCCATGCCATGATTAAAACACTTGTTGGTACATGGGTGACTTCAGTGTAGTTTTCGCCTCCGCGAGGTGTATTGATTTTATTCATGTATGCACAAGATAGATAATTTGCGCACGCCCTCGCGAGGTACATTAACTATTCGTTTAAAATGGTTGAACTTAATAAGGCGTCAAAACGGTTTTGGGCCTAGGCAAAAGATGAGATTAAACATGCTTTCGAAATTGGATCCCTAAGAATCATATGAGATATGATTGACAAGAAATTGTCTACCTAATTAATTTGATTTTGAGCGGTCCGCCTCCGTGGACTCAAAGTTAAATTAAAGTAGCCCAATATCAAAAGAGTCTCATGAAAGGATCTAAGAATCATATGAGATATGATTGATAGGGTAGTCTACCTAATGAATTTAATTTTGTGTAATCCGTCTCCGCGGACTTAGAATTAAATTAAAATTGGATCTTAGCCCATTTAAATTATATCATACATTAGATGTATATAAAGGTTATATAATTTAGTGGGAGTATTTTTGGAAAATACATTATTTATCTCTTTAATGAGATTGGTACTTGTAAAATTATATAACCTTCATATACATCTAATGTATGATATAATTTAAATGGAAATTTTGCATAAGTTGTAGATGACAACTAAAATCATTGTGATTAATCCTTGATAAGGATATGCTTCAAAAGAATGGTACAAACTTCATGGATTGGATCTTGAGCCCAAGAATGGTTCTAAGGCAAGAAGATGGGTTGTACATTCTTGATGGGCCAATTCCTAAAAGAACCTAATGCCGTAGTAGACAATCACAAGAATCATGAGTATGACTCTAGGAATGTGAGTTGTCTTATGCTCACGATTATGTGCTCTTAAACTCCAACAAAGTTTGGAACTTGTGGAAGCCTATTAAATAGGCGTGGAGTTGAGTTACATGTTTCAAAGAGCAATCTGAGCAAGAGAGGTATAAAATCATTGTTGTATTCACTCATTGCAAAATGAGTAAAGGGCAAAGAATGGAACATCACATGCTTAAGATAAAGGCTACATAGAGCATATTGAGAAACTTGGTTGTCCAATTGGATTGGAGCAAGACACGGATCTCATTCTTGATTCATTGTTCAAATGTTATGATCACTTAGTGATGAACTATGACATGCTTGGAATGAATAAGAATCTCTCCGAGTTGCATGATATTCTGAAAACTGCGGAGATGAAGATGATGGAGAAAGGTTCTCCAATGCTCATGGTTCATGATGGAAAAGGAGGCCAAATGCGAAAGGAAAAGTAAGACAGATTTGTCAAACCTAAAGGAAATAATTATGGTTAAAATAATAACTCTAGTTGATGCAATTTAGTAAAATGGCAATTGGATTGACCATTTAGAATTGTAGTCAAAATTTTGGACGATCAACAAAAGAATGGTAGTGGGACTACCACTTGGGATACTTATGTTATAAATTAATCTTTCTAACTTTAATTATTGGGTATTGGATATCGGATATGGATCCCACATTTGTATAAATGTGCAATAATTAGTAAACTGAAAGACAACTCATAGTAAAGGTTGATCTATGAATGGTAATGATGCAATGATTGCAACATTGTTCGTAGAACACTTGTAAAGTGACTTTACTAATGGAGTAGAAAATATTATTTTGTTATAAGATAATGAAGATATTTATTTCTTATTTGAAATAAGAAAAGTGTTTTATTTATTATGATTTACTTAATTGTGTTATCATATAAATAAATCTTATATCCTAAATCTTGAAGAACGAAATAATAACTGAGGTTATGACATAAATAATCAAATTCTTTATGCATTATTGTTTTGATCAAATAAATGAGAAATGCATATCTAAAATTCCATGGGACGGAGTTTTACAGTCATATGATTTGGAATCATATTATTTATGCAAACTTATTTACTTGGACCAAGACATCTTTTACTATGATTGGTAAAAAGCTAATATCTTAGTCGACCTAATACATTTTGATGTATATGGTGTATTAAGTAGCAATGTCAAAAGATAATTTTGGTAGCACTTGGTGAAATTATTCAAAGATTCTGATTCGATCAAGATGATGAACAATTAAACCGAGAATTTGACAGTCATCGTCAAAATTGTGAAATAGTTTCACAATTAACTTCACTAAGAACACTATTCTAAATGATGTGTCTACGTGGAAGTACAAGAACCTTATTAGATATGGTTCATTAGATGATAAAGTCAAATTGATCTTCCATTATTAATTTTGGGGTTATGTATTACAAACCGCTATAACTACACTAATTTGAGTTCCGTCAAAAGAGGTTAAATGGTGAAAGAAAACTTGGTTTGTCTTTCATAAAGATTTAAGATGATGAGACCTTTTGGAAAGGAGCTGTCTGGGACACACTCATATTTAAATCTAATAAATATATTTGCATGGGATATCCTAAGGAAAGTTGAGGATAAAATTTTACTCATAAGAAACAAATGGTTTGTTGCTTATGATGATACTTTTCTAGATAAAAGGTTTATCTCTAAAAGAATCAGTGGGAGTAAAACATATCTCGAATGGTTCGAGACCCAGAAAATAATATTTAACCTATGATGGAAGTTGAACAAGTTTTCACAAGGGGTTGTGAAAATCCGTTCAAGATATACAAGTACTTGCACATATGATAAAATACAATCTATTAGAAGAAATATCGGATGTTTCGAAATAGAAAGTATTGAGGTAAAGTGTCACGACCCGAAAACTAGGCTCTATTTTATTAGTAATAAATAATTATTATTTATTTAATTGCTTATTTATTTATTTAAATTATTAATTATTTAAATATTTATGTGTGCACTTTGTGTGTCATAATAAATTATGACTAGCATTTTATTTGGGTCATTTGTGCTAATGTAGAAGTGTTGAGTCTTATTTGTTAGTGGGGAGTTTGTTTGTAGAGAGTAGTAGTAAGGGAGGGGTCTAAGTGTAAGTTTAGTTTTAATCATCTTCTCCCTACTCCCTCTATTTCTCCCTCACCCCATTCACTTTCCAGCCATTTCTCTCTCTCTCTAGCTCATTGGGTAAGTTTTTCTTCCTCTCACTTCTCTCTTCATTTCCATCATCTTCCTCTCATTATTTCTCATTTCTTAAAACATGAATCATGTTTAGATCGTCGATAGGATCGTAGGAAGCCAAGAAATTTCGAGTTCCGTCACCTTTGAGAAAATCCGGGTAAGTTACTTTTCCCCCATTTTGATACTAAAATGTTCATATTATGTTTATATAATGCTTGATGTGTTATATTTGAAGTTTGGATGAGTTTAGAATTTATTTGGAATTTATTTGAATTTTGGGTTAAAAATGGTGATTTATGAATGTTGGGTTGATTCTTGATTTTGGTTGATTAAATGTTGTTATAGGAGTCTTTTTAGACTTATAAGTTGTTTGGGCACATTAGTATACTAGTTGAAATGTTGGATTTTGGTGGAAATGTGTTTTGGGTATAAAAATGGAAGAACCCATGTTGTTCTTCCCGATTTCCAGTAATTCAGAGCATTGGGCGGCCGCACAATAATGTATGGGCGACCGCACAACTATCTGAAAGGTTTTGTTCTTGATTTAAGGCTTTTTGGGCGACCGCACAGTCCCTATTGGGTGGCCGCACAGAACCCCTGAAAGTTTACAATTGTTAACTTGTGTGATTTAAGGATGCGTTTTGGTCTAAGTCTTGGGGGTCCTTCTAGTCGACCTTAGTGAACATTGTACTACACTCTAGTGATAGAATTAGGTCCTTTGTGATCAAGTTTGTGTTTGAAATTAGTTAAGTGTTAATTGGGACTTTGGAACATCTTATTGAGGTATTGTTGGTTTGACTTATCTTGTGATGTTCATTTGGTATATGTTTGGGCCTCTTATGATGTGTTCGTGATGGTTCTAAACGAATTGATTTTCGAGTAAGACTTGGTCTAGGTTTTAGGCGATGTCCTATTGTACCTAGAGGGTTGTTATTGAACACCAAAGTGTAGGGTTTAGTCCGGTCGCGATCATGTTCAAAAGGGTAACCTTTTAGATTCGTTCGGGGTGTTTAGGATTGGTTCGTTAAGGACGGAGGTAAAGCGTGTTTTGGCAATTGAGTACTTACGGTTTGATTAACCCTAAGGTGTATTCATTCTGATTTCCTACCTTGGAATTTCAAGTGTGATGAGATGGATGAGTTCATAGTCCTAGTATATCTTTATGAGTAAATGTTTAGGGTCTTTTGGTAATAGTCATTGTGCCAATTGTGAGCGACCTTTTGGGTTGTGCTCTTTATGATTAACTTGTGGGTATCATCTTTGGAATGTATCTGGTATGGTTCCTCTTTATGGAATTATCGTGTTCTAATAATCATTGTTGTTGTGCTCTTTATGAGAAACTCTTGTTATCGTTGTTGTTAAACTCTTCATGAGTACCCGTTGCATCTTTATGGTGATTTAATTGGTGTGGTTCCCTACTTTGGAACCCTAAGTTGTTTAATTAAGCTAGTATTTATTACTTAGCATTTATTTGGAAGTCCAGCTGGTACTTTGTTAACATGATGTTTAGTGAGAGGATTATAATGGCTCCTGAACCAAGTCCTTTATAATGTTCTTCACTCGTTCCCGTTCCCCTTCTACTGGCCATAGTTGGGATGATATTGAACTCCCTTTGGTGAGTATTATAGAGTTTGGGTAATGACTTCGTGTCATGTACCCCGTTCCCGTTATCGTTCATCGATTATTGGTTGTTGGTTGGTTCTGACCGGGGTCCTCTTCAGTTGTTATGCTACCGAGGTTCTCTCCAGCTGGTTATGCTGCTATGGTCGATGGGTTATCGGTGATTGGTTATTGGATATTCGGTTTCTGAACCGGCTTCTTTAGCTCTTGATGCTGTTTATTGTAGCTGCTCTTCGATGCGGTTCTGTTAATATTGATCAGATCGATTCACCCTTTTGGGAAACCTTGGTTCAGTATCCTTTGTTACTTGTTTATTTCCACTGCTATCTGTTAATTGTTATTTGCTATGTGCTACGTGAGATTATTATTATTGGTTATTGCATAATAGCATGGCATGTAGTTGCATTAGTAACTTACTGAGATTTTATCTCACCCCGTCTCTTGTTTCAAATTGTTTTCCTTAACCCCCCCAGGAGGAAAAGGATTAGGTTTTGCGGATCGAGGAGGACGTCGAGAGGATAGAGATTTTGGGGCAGGTTGTTATGGTTCGGTTTACATTATTTAAATGTATAACCTTTTGGGGATAGTTTTACCATTATTGACGTCATTAAGAATTGTATATTTTATTCTTTTGGGTATAAGCTGTGGAGCTTGTGTTAGATGTACTTTGTTGATTTAAACTTGGATTTGTAAAACCTTGTGTTATTATCTTTTGGTTCAAAATGAAATTTTTAACTTCTATATTTCAGAGTTTTGGTTTTAAGTCGACGTCCAGATCGCGGTCTCGGGCCGCGGGGTTCGGGGTCGCGACATAAAGTTCATTTAGAATGAAGTATTTACCACCTATCAAAGATGCAATATCAACTCCACATTTAGATTAATGGCTTGGAGTCATAAAATCTAAAAGGCAATTCATGTCTAATAATCAAGTTTGGAACTTGATCATTCTAACCTAAGGTGTAAAAACCAAAGGAGATGAATGCCTTTTCTTGGAGAAAAACTTACATGGGTAGCAAGAAACTTATTAGAATTTTCATAGTCACATGTTCATATTTGGAATATGAAATTTGACAAAATGATGTCAAAACAAGCGTTCCTCAACGGAAACTCACGTAAGGATGTATTGGATACAACCTAAAGGTTTTGATAGTCAAGAAAATTCTAAAAGGTATGAAAGTTGCAAAGATTCATTGGATGGATTGAAGCAAGCTTTTGGGAGTTGGAATCTCCGTTTTGATAAGTCATAGAGTTTGGCTTGATCAAGAATGAAGATGAATCTTGTATATACAAGAAGATTAGTGGGAGCATGGTGCTATTCCTTATCTAATATGTGGATGACATATTGCTCATTGGAAACGACATTACTACACTTTAATCTGTAAAGATTTGGTTAAGAAAGTGTTTCGCAATGAAGAATATGGATGAAACCGCATAAGTCATTGGCATTAAGATCTATAGAGATAGATCAAGGAAGCTAAATGGTTTAAAGCCAATGTACATACATTGACAAAGTCATAAGAAGATTCCGCAAGGAAAATTCTAAGAGAGGACATTTGTCAGTGTTACATGGAGTTTCTCTAAGCAAGACTCAAATGTCCTGAGACAAAAGATGAGCGTGAGAAAATGAGTGAGATGCCATTTGATTCGGCAATTGGATCCATCATGCCATGATAAGTACTAAGCCGGATATATCTAAATGCTTGGAGCATGACGAGTAGATATCAATCCGACACCAGTGAGATTCAATGGGTGGCTGTAAAAGCGATTCTTAAGAACTTTAGAAGGACTAAAGATTCGTTTATGATCTATGGAGGTATGGAAGATGATCTCGGATGCATGCATCCAAACCGATAAAGATAATAGAAAAATCGCAATCGGATTTTATGCATATGTCGAATAGTGGAGCTGTAATATGGAATGGTTCCAAATAGAGTACAGTCACTAATTCTACGACTAAATCTAAGTATATTGCCGCATTGGATGCTGCAAAGGAAAACTGTTTGGATTAAGAAGTTCATTGGTGAACTTGAGATGGTTCCTAGTATTGCTAAAACCAATAGACCTTATTAGTAATAATAGTGGTGCTATTGATCAAGCAAAGGAACCAAGAGCACATCCTAAATCCAAACACATACTTAGGCGTTTTCTTATCGTTCGAGAAATCGTTGATAAGGGAGACGTAAATATATGAAAAGTACCAAGTAATGATAACGTTGCGGACACGCTAACAAAGGAACTTCCACAAGCTAAACATGATGGTCATGTTCGGTCCATGGGTATTGGATACCTAGAGATTGGGCCTAGGGAAAGTGGGAGATTGTTGGTGTTGGTGCCCTAGGCATGTTTGTTAAACATTATATAAGTTATCATTTTATTCATGATGATAAAGATATGTTAAGATTATTATTGTTGCTCATGTTTACTTATAATAATCTCTGTCCCTAGAGCTTGTTAAGCACTAGTATAAAGGCTAAATGATCATGGGATGATCATGTTAGATTTATGGGTACTTTTTTGGAACAAGGTACTGGACATGACCCGCGGTATGAGATTTATGTCATGGTCGATGTCATATATAAATCTCATATTAGTTATGTCATTTGAATCCTTAGACATGAAGTTGTTATAGTCTTCCACTTGATGAAGATTATGTTTGACATATTCAAACGCTGCCTTAACACGGTAGTTATAAAGGGTATGATTGGCATAATCGGATTCACGTAGGGAAGAATAATAAGCTAAATGGATTTGTCCCTCTTTGGAGAGATGTCAAGCTTGGGCCCCTTGAAGGAATGATGTTGGTGAAATGTTTGGCCAAACTCAAATGGATTGATTAGATCAATGTCATTTGGATTATCAACATATTCGGAATCGAGAAAGAATTGAACAATACAAGTTGACTTATTGACCATGACTTGTGTTCAATGACATCGTGGACAAAGGGATTGTGACATGTTCTAAAGGAATGCGAACTTGTATCTAGTTATACTATTTGGGTAGGTATGATGGTTTGCTAGAACCTAATCATATCTTATGGTTTCATGTTTGAACCCATTGCCAACTTAGTATAATCCTAGAGGGTCACACACAATAGAACGAATCTTAAATAAGGACTACATCGGAATATTGAGTTGAAGGACTTTGGAGGAATTTGGAAATTAGGGAAATCTGGGGCAGGTGTGCGACCGCACAAAATGGTTTGTGTAGCGACCCCAAAACCCGTTTCTATTTATTTTATAATTTTGGGGATTTTTATTTGACTTATATGTGCATTTTATGTGTTGCATCATATTTTATGATTTGCATATCATACTTGATTATTTGTGTTATTTACTTAGTTAGTAAAAATAATGATTAAAGGAGTTAAATGATTAAGTTGAAACTTTAGGGTCCTAGTTGAACATGTAAGTTTAGGGGCTTAAGTGTTAACTTTGAAAGTCCAGTGACCAATTTGTAAATTTGATTGAGATATTTATAGAAACTTTTCCCTTCTCTCTTATCTTTCTCTGTATAATTTTCTCCTTCTGCAACATTCCTTCGTAGGTTAAGAAAGAAAAAGGTAAGTTCGACCCATTTCGATTTAATTCTTTTTATTTACTTACCCGTTTTAAAAACTAATTATATAAAAATGATCAGGGCGTCGAGTAGGTCATTCCTAGCCGAACAAAACTTATTTCAGCGATACTTTTTCCGGAACTAGATAAGTTACTAATTTCCCTTTAAATGTTAAAATAGTCATATATGCTATATATGATACTCCTACTTGTTAATTTTGTGATTTGGGTAATATTTGCTATACTTGTAATTTTGGGACAAAGGGAGTATATAGACTTGGTTTGAGCTGAGTGTTGTAATGGTTTGGGAATGCAATTTGTATCCTTAATGAAAGTTACTTAAGTTGTGTAGCATATATATGTTATGCTTGTGAAACAAAAGGAGTAAACTTTAGTTAAGTTTTTAGGCCTGCCGGGTGATGTGGGCGGCCGCCCAAAAATGGGTGTGCGGCCGCACATCTATCTGAAGGATTTTCTTCTTGGGACAGAGCATTTTGGGCGGCCGCACATCCCTGTTTGGGCGACCGCCCAGTTGTCTGAAAAAGTTTAGAGTTTTCAACTAAGGGGTTTAGAGATCAACCTTGGTCTAGTTTTTGGGTAGTGTCCTAAAGTGCTTAGATGATTGTTGTGGAATGTTAGTAATGGATTAAATGTCCTTTTTATGGACTCTTTATACGGATTCTTTGTGTGCATCTTGTGATGTATTTGGCTTAGTTCCTTCTTGGATTAAATGCCCCGGGTTTTGTTTAGCAAGTATTTATTACTGTGCTTCTTGTTAAAAGTCCAGCTGGTCTTGTTGTGGAGTCAGCCAATGGAAGAATTATAGTGGTACAGGTAAGTCCACTATAAGGTTTTCCATTGGAGCTTGTGAGTCAGGCGGTGGGAGAATTATAGTGGCACACAAGCCAAGTTCACTATAAGATGTCCACTGTGCCTTTTAGTTTCCCCAGTCCAGATTGGCCTTGGATGGGATGAATTGCTCCCTTTGGTGAGTATTTGGGTTATGACTTTGTGTCATATTTCCCTCTCTGGTTACTTGGTTCTATTGGTTATGATTTGGTTTTCGGGATCCCGACGGCTTCAGCTATTTATGCTGCTCAGATGGTTTTCTCTGATGGGTTTCTCAGTTGGTATTCTCATCAGTTATGGTTATTGGTTAAACCTTGGCTTTGGTATCCACCGGAGTGTGGGCAATGTGATATAAGTGATATATGAGTTGATGTTATATGCTATATGCTTACTTGTTGATATTGTTTCTTTATGATCATCATATCAGCATGTAACTTAGTTGCATTTTAGTAGCTTACTGAGATTTATTCTCACCCTTATTTGTTTACTGTTTTAGATAAAGGCGGGTCCAGGGGATAGGACACTCGGCACGGGAGGACGTTGGTTTGGTAAGAGTTGGGACTTGTTTTGTTGAAGGTTACATTATGTAAATGTAAACCCTTTGGGTAGAGTACCCGTACTGTCTTATGGCTCCATCTATTTTGGTAAAGGTTGATGTATGTACATTTGTTTAAAAGTTTGTAAGCCTTCGGGCTAAGTACTTCCGCTGTGAAAGTGTTTGTAAAAGTTTGTTTCAAGTTAAGTGAAGTCTTTGAACTTCAAGTGGGTTTTTGTGCCACTTTCTAAAAGGACATTTCGAAAAATTTTCTAAAAGGTTTCATAACGTCTTCCGTTCGTGTCCCGAGCGTGGGGACAAGTAGGACCACGGGTACGGGGCGCGACAGTTGGTATCAGAGCTAGGTTGTAGATGGTCTAGAATGACTGAATGACCTAGGAGGGTAGTAGAGTAGAGTGAGTAACTTTGAGTGTTTGATGCAGGTATTCATTAAAAATGGGTGAAACGGACGGAGATCAGGCCGGCTCTTTGGGGAAAGGGGATGCCAGAGAAGAGGCTCGAATTATGTTTCAGGGAATGTTTGAAGCAGCGATGAAAACTATAAATGATCAGAGGCAAGAAAGGGAACAGGTACCACCAAGATATGGCCTAGAACAGTTTCTGAAAATGAAGCCTATGGAGTATGATGGAGAGCCTGATGTATCTAAAACTGAAAGGTGGATTGAATCGATGGAAAAGATCTTTGATGCTTTAAGATGTTCGGAGGAAGATCAAGTCAGGTTTGCTACCTATAAACTGAATGGAGCGGCTGAGCACTGGTGGAAAGCTTTGAAAACTAAATGGGATGAGACTCATGTACCTTATACTTGGGAGAATTTTCTGGGGAAGTTTAAAGAACACTTCATTCCTCGAGTAGATCAAGACAGGAAGGAGATGGAATTTCTTAACTTGGAGCAAGGTTCTATGTCAATTGCTCAATATTCAGCTAAATTTTCAGAGTTGTCCAGGTATTGTACTCACCTAGTGGCAACTGAGGAGAGGAAGGCTACGAGGTTTGTGAAAGGTTTGAAAACCGTGATTAGAACTCAGCTAGTATCCCATAAGTTGCAAGATTTTCAGGATGCAGTGGATCGAGCTTACCAGGTGGAACATGACATTGAGGAACATAAAAGGAAAGTGGAATTGTTAGGCGCTGGGAAGCAAGTTAGGCAACAACCACAACGTGGTGAGAGTAGAGGAAATCAAGGTGGATCTTCACAATTCAAAGGGTCTTCTCAAAGACAGTCAGGTAATAGAAATCAAAGTAACACTTCAGGGAGTCAAAGCAGAGGAGTTTGTAATTATTGTCAGAAAGAAGGGCATTCAGAAGAGAGATGTTGGAAGAAACAGGGCAAGTGTTTGAACTGTGGTCAGTTAGGACATTTTCAGAGGGATTGCCCTAAGTATAGGATGCAAGCATCGGGAAGTGTGGTTGGGTCCTCTCAGGGTCAGAAGAGGGATTCCTCAGGCAAGCCTAAGGTTCAGGGTCGTGTTTTTGCTATTTCTCAGCAACAGGCTTCGGAGTCCTCTAATGTGATAGGATGTATTATTTCTGTGTCTAGTTTGAGGGCACGTACACTTATAGACCCTGGCTCATCGCATTCTTATGTGTCTTTGCATTTTGCTTCTCGATTGCATATGTCTTCTGAATCTCTACCTTATGTGTTAGAGGTGTCAACTCCTATAGGGGAGTGTTTGGTGACCAATGAGGTGTTGCATTCTTGTGATGTGCATATACGTGAGCATGTTTTACCTGCTGATTTAGTTATCTTACCATTACAAGATTTTGATGTTATCTTGGGTATGGATTGGTTGGGTAAATATCATGCGTCTGTTGATTGTGCTAATAAGGTGGTTACATTTTCTATCCCAAATGTTCCTAAATTTTCTTTTGAAACTGTTCCCTGGGATAGAGAGATTCGAATTATTTCTTATATAAAGGCTAGAAAGTTGTTGAACCGTGGTTGTGCGGGGTATTTGGCTAGTGTTTTGGATACTACAAAAAGGGTTCCTG
Organism: Campanula takesimana; assembly: GCA_026119855.1. Classification (NCBI taxonomy): domain Eukaryota; kingdom Viridiplantae; phylum Streptophyta; class Magnoliopsida; order Asterales; family Campanulaceae; genus Campanula; species Campanula takesimana. The sequence goes on from JAOWBW010000227.1 coordinate 1,137,099, forward strand.
ATATTGGGGATGTGCCTATTGTTAAAGAATTTTCAGATGTATTTTCTTCTGAGTATGCTATGCCTCCTGACCGGGAAATAGAGTTCTGTATTGACTTACTTCCAGGTACGGCTCCTATATCTGAGGCACCTTACAGAATGGCCCCAGCTGAATTGAAAGAGTTGAAGGTTCAGTTGCAAGAGTTGCTTGATCGAGGATTCATTCGTCCTAGTGTATCCCCGTGGGGAGCTCCAGTATTGTTTGTTAAAAAGAAAGATGGGTCCTTGAGGCTGTGTATTGACTACAGAAAGCTGAATCAGGTAACTATAAAGAATAAATATCCGCTTCCTCATATTGATGATTTATTTGATCAACTTCAAGGGTCAGTTGTCTTTTCAAAACTTGACTTGAGAAGTGGGTACCATCAGTTGAAAATCCGTTCTGAAGACATTTCTAAAACTGCTTTTCGTAGTAGATATGGCCATTATGAGTTTCTTGTTATGCCTTTCGGGTTGACTAATGCTCCGGCTGTTTTTATGGATATGATGAATAGGGTCTTTAAACCTTATCTTGATACCTTCGTGGTTGTATTTATTGATGATATTCTGGTTTATTCCAAGTCTTGGGAAGAGCATGAGCAACATTTACGAATGGTTTTATCTATTCTTCGTGAGAAGCAGTTGTTTGCTAAATTCAGTAAATGTGCTTTTTGGCTCAACGAAGTATCTTTTCTTGGGCATGTGATTTCCAATAAAGGTATATCAGTTGATCCATTCAAAGTTGAGGCTATTGTGAATTGGAGGAGGCCAGAATCAGTTACAGAAATTCGAAGTTTCTTGGGGTTAGCTGGGTACTACAGAAGGTTCATTGAGGGGTTTTCTAAGATTGCAACTCCCTTGACTCAGTTGACTCGAAAGAATATTCCTTATGTGTGGGATGAAAAGTGTCAAGCTAGTTTTGAAGAGTTGAAGAAGAGATTGACTACAGCTCCTATTCTCGCCCTACCTAATGGTAATGATGATTTGGTAATCTATAGTGATGCTTCTAAAGAAGGCCTCGGGTGTGTATTAATGCAGAATGGAAGGGTGATTGCATATGCTTCGAGGAAGTTGACTCCGAGTGAGCAGAATTATCCTACACATGACATGGAGCTTGCAGCTATTGTCTTTGCATTATACAAGTGGAAACACTATCTTTACGGAGCAAAGTTTGAGATTTTCACAGATCATCAGAGTTTGAAGTATCTTTTCTCCCAGAAAGAGTTGAATAATAGACAACGAAGATGGATGGAGCTGTTGAAGGATTATGATTGTACAATTTCCTATCATCCGGGCAAGGCAAATGTGGTAGCTGATGCTATTAGCCGGAAGTTTTATGTAGCTTCATTGATGGTGCGGGAATGGAAGATGTTGGAGGATGCTCGAGATTGGAGTCCTTATGAATCAAAGCATGGAGCTATTTTTGCGAACATTCGAGTATTTCCAACTTTAGTTCAACAAATAAAGGAAGCTCAGAAGGATGACCCGGAATTGGTAAAGATTATGGATAAAATCAAAGATGGTAAATTTGAGGATTTCTCACTCAGTCCTGAAGGGGTATTAACTTTCAAGGGTCGTTTGTGTGTACCTAATGTTGATGGGATTAAACGCCAAGTTCTTGATGAAGGCCATAAATCAAGGTATACTATTCATCCCGGGAGTACTAAAATGTATCGGAATTTGAAGCAACACTTTTGGTGGAATAATATGAAGAGAGAGATAGCGGATTATGTATCCAAGTGCTTAACATGTCAACAAGTCAAAGCTGAACATCAAAGGCCTGCAGGATTGCTTCAACCATTAGAGATTCCGGAATGGAAGTGGGAAAATGTTACTATGGATTTTGTGACAGGGTTACCTCGTACTCGAAGAAGGTTTGATGCGGTTTGGGTGATTGTTGATAGATTGACAAAGTCTTCTCATTTTCTACCTATTGAGATCAGTTATTCTATGGCAAAGCTTGCAACTTTGTACATTAATGAGATCGTGAGATTACATGGAGTTCCAGTGAGCATTGTATCTGATCGTGACCCTAGATTCACATCTCGGTTTTGGCAAGCGTTTCAAAAGGCTTTGGGTTCAGAGTTGAGATTTAGTACAGCTTTTCATCCTCAAACAGATGGCCAGTCCAAGAGAACTATCCAGATTCTTGAGGATATGTTGAGGGCTTGCTCAGTTGATTTTTCAGATTCGTGGGATATTCATTTGCCTCTCGTAGAGTTTGCTTATAATAACAGTTTTCAGTCCAGTATTGGGATGGCTCCTTATGAAGCCTTGTATGGGAGGAAATGTCGGTCTCCTATCTGTTGGGATGAAGTGGGAGAAGCCAAGATTTGGGGCGTTCAGATGGTTAATGATTCAGTTGAGAAGGTTAAACTTATTCGAGATCGTTTGAGTACTGCCCAGAGTAGACAGAAAAGTTACGCTGATCATCGGAGGCGAGACCTTGAGTTCGAAAAAGGTGACTTTGTGTTTTTGAAGGTTTCCCCTAAGGTTGGTATTCGAAGATATGGGAAGAAAGGAAAGCTTGCTCCGAGGTATATTGGTCCATTTGAGATTCTTGGAAGAGTGGGAGATCGGGCGTATCGTCTTGCATTACCTCCTTCTCTTGATAAGATCCATAATGTGTTTCATATTTCTATGCTTCGGAAGTATGTGTATGATTCTTCTCATGTTCTATCTGAGATACCCGAGGATATTGAGCCGAGTATGTCTTATGAGGAACATCCGGTCCAAGTCATTGATTCGAAGGTGCAAGAATTGAGAAACAAAAGTATCCCTCTTGTTCGAGTTGTGTGGAGGAATCACAATGTGGAGGAATCGACTTGGGAACTTCGAGAAGAGATCGAGAGGAAGTACCCTTAGTTGTTTGAGGGCCTCGGTAAGTAACACTAAAATTCGGAACGAATTTTCTTTAAGGGGGAGTGATTGTAGCGACCCCAAAACCCGTTTCTATTTATTTTATAATTTTGGGGATTTTTATTTGACTTATATGTGCATTTTATGTGTTGCATCATATTTTATGATTTGCATATCATACTTGATTATTGTGTTATTTACTTAGTTAGTAAAAATAATGATTAAAGGAGTTAAATGATTAAGTTGAAACTTTAGGGTCCTAGTTGAACATGTAAGTTTAGGGGCTTAAGTGTTAACTTTGAAAGTCCAGTGACCAATTTGTAAATTTGGTTGAGATATTTATAGAAACTTTTCCCTTCTCTCTTATCTTTCTCTGTATAATTTTCTCCTTCTGCAACATTCCTTCGTAGGTTAAGAAAGAAAAAGGTAAGTTCGACCCATTTCGATTTAATTCTTTTTATTTACTTACCCGTTTTAAAAACTAATTATATAAAAATGATCAGGGCGTCGAGTAGGTCATTCCTAGCCGAACAAAACTTATTTCAGCGATACTTTTTCCGGAACTAGGTAAGTTACTAATTCCCCTTTAAATGTTAAAATAGTCATATATGCTATATATGATACTCCTACTTGTTAATTTTGTGATTTGGGTAATATTTGCTATACTTGTAATTTTGGGACAAAGGGAGTATATAGACTTGGTTTGAGCTGAGTGTTGTAATGGTTTGGGAATGCAATTTGTATCCTTAATGAAAGTTACTTAAGTTGTGTAGCATATATATGTTATGCTTGTGAAACAAAAGGAGTAAACTTTAGTTAAGTTTTTAGGCCTGCCGGGTGATGTGGGCGGCCGCCCAAAAATGGGTGTGCGGCCGCACATCTATCTGAAGGATTTTCTTCTTGGGACAGAGCATTTTGGGCGGCCGCACATCCCTGTTTGGGCGACCGCCCAGTTGTCTGAAAAAGTTTAGAGTTTTCAACTAAGGGGTTTAGAGATCAACCTTGGTCTAGTTTTTGGGTAGTGTCCTAAAGTGCTTAGATGATTGTTGTGGAATGTTAGTAATGGATTAAATGTCCTTTTTATGGACTCTTTATACGGATTCTTTGTGTGCATCTTGTGATGTATTTGGCTTAGTTCCTTCTTGGATTAAATGCCCCGGGTTTTGTTTAGCAAGTATTTATTACTGTGCTTCTTGTTAAAAGTCCAGCTGGTCTTGTTGTGGAGTCAGCCAATGGAAGAATTATAGTGGTACAGGTAAGTCCACTATAAGGTTTTCCATTGGAGCTTGTGAGTCAGGCGGTGGGAGAATTATAGTGGCACACAAGCCAAGTTCACTATAAGATGTCCACTGTGCCTTTTAGTTTCCCCAGTCCAGATTGGCCTTGGATGGGATGAATTGCTCCCTTTGGTGAGTATTTGGGTTATGACTTTGTGTCATATTTCCCTCTCTGGTTACTTGGTTCTATTGGTTATGATTTGGTTTTCGGGATCCCGACGGCTTCAGCTATTTATGCTGCTCAGATGGTTTTCTCTGATGGGTTTCTCAGTTGGTATTCTCATCAGTTATGGTTATTGGTTAAACCTTGGCTTTGGTATCCACCGGAGTGTGGGCAATGTGATATAAGTGATATATGAGTTGATGTTATATGCTATATGCTTACTTGTTGATATTGTTTCTTTATGATCATCATATCAGCATGTAACGTAGTTGCATTTTAGTAGCTTACTGAGATTTATTCTCACCCTTATTTGTTTACTGTTTTAGATAAAGGCGGGTCCAGGGGATAGGACACTCGGCACGGGAGGACGTTGGTTTGGTAAGAGTTGGGACTTGTTTTGTTGAAGGTTACATTATGTAAATGTAAACCCTTTGGGTAGAGTACCCGTACTGTCTTATGGTTCCATCTATTTTGGTAAAGGTTGATGTATGTACATTTGTTTAAAAGTTTGTAAGCCTTCGGGCTAAGTACTTCGCTGTGAAAGTGTTTGTAAAAGTTTGTTTCAAGTTAAGTGAAGTCTTTGAACTTCAAGTGGGTTTTTGTGCCACTTTCTAAAAGGACATTTCGAAAAATTTTCTAAAAGGTTTCATAACGTCTTCCGTTCGTGTCCCGAGCGTGGGGCCAAGTAGGACCACGGGTACGGGGCGCGACAGTTGGTATCAGAGCTAGGTTGTAGATGGTCTAGAATGACTGAATGACCTAGGAGGGTAGTAGAGTAGAGTGAGTAACTTTGAGTGTTTGATGCAGGTATTCATTAAAAATGGGTGAAACGGACGGAGATCAGGCCGGCTCTTCGGGGCAAGGGGATGCCAGAGAAGAGGCTCGAATTATGTTTCAGGGAATGTTTGAAGCAGCGATGAAAACTATAAATGATCAGAGGCAAGAAAGGGAACAGGTACCACCAAGATATGGCCTAGAACAGTTTCTGAAAATGAAGCCTATGGAGTATGATGGAGAGCCTGATGTATCTAAAACTGAAAGGTGGATTGAATCGATGGAAAAGATCTTTGATGCTTTAAGATGTTCGGAGGAAGATCAAGTCAGGTTTGCTACCTATAAACTGAATGGAGCGGCTGAGCACTGGTGGAAAGCTTTGAAAACTAAATGGGATGAGACTCATGTACCTTATACTTGGGAGAATTTTCTGGGGAAGTTTAAAGAACACTTCATTCCTCGAGTAGATCAAGACAGGAAGGAGATGGAATTTCTTAACTTGGAGCAAGGTTCTATGTCAATTGCTCAATATTCAGCTAAATTTTCAGAGTTGTCCAGGTATTGTACTCACCTAGTGGCAACTGAGGAGAGGAAGGCTACGAGGTTTGTGAAAGGTTTGAAAACCGTGATTAGAACTCAGCTAGTATCCCATAAGTTGCAAGATTTTCAGGATGCAGTGGATCGAGCTTACCAGGTGGAACATGACATTGAGGAACATAAAAGGAAAGTGGAATTGTTAGGCGCTGGGAAGCAAGTTAGGCAACAACCACAACGTGGTGAGAGTAGAGGAAATCAAGGTGGATCTTCACAATTCAAAGGGTCTTCTCAAAGACAGTCAGGTAATAGAAATCAAAGTAACACTTCAGGGAGTCAAAGCAGAGGAGTTTGTAATTATTGTCAGAAAGAAGGGCATTCAGAAGAGAGATGTTGGAAGAAACAGGGCAAGTGTTTGAACTGTGGTCAGTTAGGACATTTTCAGAGGGATTGCCCTAAGTATAGGATGCAAGCATCGGGAAGTGTGGTTGGGTCCTCTCAGGGTCAGAAGAGGGATTCCTCAGGCAAGCCTAAGGTTCAGGGTCGTGTTTTTGCTATTTCTCAGCAACAGGCTTCGGAGTCCTCTAATGTGATAGGAGGTATTATTTCTGTGTCTAGTTTGAGGGCACGTACACTTATAGACCCTGGCTCATCGCATTCTTATGTGTCTTTGCATTTTGCTTCTCGATTGCATATGTCTTCTGAATCTCTACCTTATGTGTTAGAGGTGTCAACTCCTATAGGGGAGTGTTTGGTGACCAATGAGGTGTTGCATTCTTGTGATGTGCATATACGTGAGCATGTTTTACCTGCTGATTTAGTTATCTTACCATTACAAGATTTTGATGTTATCTTGGGTATGGATTGGTTGGGTAAATATCATGCGTCTGTTGATTGTGCTAATAAGGTGGTTACATTTTCTATCCCAAATGTTCCTAAATTTTCTTTTGAAACTGTTCCCTGGGATAGAGAGATTCGAATTATTTCTTATATAAAGGCTAGAAAGTTGTTGAACCGTGGTTGTGCGGGGTATTTGGCTAGTGTTTTGGATACTACAAAAAGGGTTCCTGATATTGGGATGTGCCTATTGTTAAAGAATTTTCAGATGTATTTTCTTCTGAGTATGCTATGCCTCCTGACCGGGAAATAGAGTTCTGTATTGACTTACTTCCAGGTACGGCTCCTATATCTGAGGCACCTTACAGAATGGCCCCAGCTGAATTGAAAGAGTTGAAGGTTCAGTTGCAAGAGTTGCTTGATCGAGGATTCATTCGTCCTAGTGTATCCCCGTGGGGAGCTCCAGTATTGTTTGTTAAAAAGAAAGATGGGTCCTTGAGGCTGTGTATTGACTACAGAAAGCTGAATCAGGTAACTATAAAGAATAAATATCCGCTTCCTCATATTGATGATTTATTTGATCAACTTCAAGGGTCAGTTGTCTTTTCAAAACTTGACTTGAGAAGTGGGTACCATCAGTTGAAAATCCGTTCTGAAGACATTTCTAAAACTGCTTTTCGTAGTAGATATGGCCATTATGAGTTTCTTGTTATGCCTTTCGGGTTGACTAATGCTCCGGCTGTTTTTATGGATATGATGAATAGGGTCTTTAAACCTTATCTTGATACCTTCGTGGTTGTATTTATTGATGATATTCTGGTTTATTCCAAGTCTCGGGAAGAGCATGAGCAACATTTACGAATGGTTTTATCTATTCTTCGTGAGAAGCAGTTGTTTGCTAAATTCAGTAAATGTGCTTTTTGGCTCAACGAAGTATCTTTTCTTGGGCATGTGATTTCCAATAAAGGTATATCAGTTGATCCATTCAAAGTTGAGGCTATTGTGAATTGGAGGAGGCCAGAATCAGTTATAGAAATTCGAAGTTTCTTGGGGTTAGCTGGGTACTACAGAAGGTTCATTGAGGGGTTTTCTAAGATTGCAACTCCCTTGACTCAGTTGACTCGAAAGAATATTCCTTATGTGTGGGATGAAAAGTGTCAAGCTAGTTTTGAAGAGTTGAAGAAGAGATTGACTACAGCTCCTATTCTCGCCCTACCTAATGGTAATGATGATTTGGTAATCTATAGTGATGCTTCTAAAGAAGGCCTCGGGTGTGTATTAATGCAGAATGGAAGGGTGATTGCATATGCTTCGAGGAAGTTGACTCGAGTGAGCAGAATTATCCTACACATGACATGGAGCTTGCAGCTATTGTCTTTGCATTATACAAGTGGAAACACTATCTTACGGAGCAAAGTTTGAGATTTTCACAGATCATCAGAGTTTGAAGTATCTTTTCTCCCAGAAAGAGTTGAATAATAGACAACGAAGATGGATGGAGCTGTTGAAGGATTATGATTGTACAATTTCCTATCATCCGGGCAAGGCAAATGTGGTAGCTGATGCTATTAGCCGGAAGTTTTATGTAGCTTCATTGATGGTGCGGGAATGGAAGATGTTGGAGGATGCTCGAGATTGGAGTCCTTATGAATCAAAGCATGGAGCTATTTTTGCGAACATTCGAGTATTTCCAACTTTAGTTCAACAAATAAAGGAAGCTCAGAAGGATGACCCGGAATTGGTAAAGATTATGGATAAAATCAAAGATGGTAAATTTGAGGATTCTCACTCAGTCCTGAAGGGGTATTAACTTTCAAGGGTCGTTTGTGTGTACCTAATGTTGATGGGATTAAACGCCAAGTTCTTGATGAAGGCCATAAATCAAGGTATACTATTCATCCCGGGAGTACTAAAATGTATCGAATTTGAAGCAACACTTTTGGTGGAATAATATGAAGAGAGAGATAGCGGATTATGTATCCAAGTGCTTAACATGTCAACAAGTCAAAGCTGAACATCAAAGGCCTGCAGGATTGCTTCAACCATTAGAGATTCCGGAATGGAAGTGGAAAATGTTACTATGGATTTTGTGACAGGGTTACCTCGTACTCGAAGAAGGTTTGATGCGGTTTGGGTGATTGTTGATAGATTGACAAAGTCTTCTCATTTTCTACCTATTGAGATCAGTTATTCTATGGCAAAGCTTGCAACTTTGTACATTAATGAGATCGTGAGATTACATGGAGTTCCAGTGAGCATTGTATCTGATCGTGACCTAGATTCACATCTCGGTTTTGGCAAGCGTTTCAAAAGGCTTTGGGTTCAGAGTTGAGATTTAGTACAGCTTTTCATCCTCAAACAGATGGCCAGTCCAGAGAACTATCCAGATTCTTGAGGATATGTTGAGGGCTTGCTCAGTGATTTTTCAGATTCGTGGGATATTCATTGCCTCTCGTAGAGTTTGCTTATAATAACAGTTTTCAGTCCAGTATTGGGATGGCTCCTTATGAAGCCTTGTATGGGAGGAAATGTCGGTCTCCTATCTGTTGGGATGAAGTGGGAGAAGCCAAGATTTGGGGCGTTCAGATGGTTAATGATTCAGTTGAGAAGGTTAAACTTATTCGAGATCGTTTGAGTACTGCCCAGAGTAGACAGAAAAGTTACGCTGATCATCGGAGGCGAGACCTTGAGTTCGAAAAAGGTGACTTTGTGTTTTTGAAGGTTTCCCCTAAGGTTGGTATTCGAAGATATGGGAAGAAAGGAAGCTTGCTCCGAGGTATATTGGTCCATTTGAGATTCTTGGAAGAGTGGGAGATCAGGCGTATCGTCTTGCATTACCTCCTTCTCTTGATAAGATCCATAATGTGTTTCATATTTCTATGCTTCGGAAGTATGTGTATGATTCTTCTCATGTTCTATCTGAGATACCCGAGGATATTGAGCCGAGTATGTCTTATGAGGAACATCCGGTCCAAGTCATTGATTCGAAGGTGCAAGAATTGAGAAACAAAAGTATCCCTCTTGTTCGAGTTGTGTGGAGGAATCACAATGTGGAGGAATCGACTTGGGAACTTCGAGAAGAGATCGAGAGGAAGTACCCTTAGTTGTTTGAGGGCCTCGGTAAGTAACCCTAAAATTCGGAACGAATTTTCTTTAAGGGGGAGTGATTGTAGCGACCCCAAAACCCGTTTCTATTTATTTTATAATTTTGGGGATTTTTATTTGACTTATATGTGCATTTTATGTGTTGCATCATATTTTATGATTTGCATATCATACTTGATTATTTGTGTTATTACTTAGTTAGTAAAAATAATGATTAAAGGAGTTAAATGATTAAGTTGAAACTTTAGGGTCCTAGTTGAACATGTAAGTTTAGGGGCTTAAGTGTTAACTTTGAAAGTCCAGTGACCAATTTGTAAATTTGGTTGAGATATTTATAGAAACTTTTCCCTTCTCTCTTATCTTTCTCTGTATAATTTTCTCCTTCTGCACATTCCTTCGTAGGTTAAGAAAGAAAAGGTAAGTTCGACCCATTTCGATTTAATTCTTTTTATTTACTTACCCGTTTTAAAAACTAATTATATAAAAATGATCAGGGCGTCGAGTAGGTCATTCCTAGCCGAACAAAACTTATTTCAGCGATACTTTTTCCGGAACTAGGTAAGTTACTAATTCCCCTTTAAATGTTAAAATAGTCACATATGCTATATATGATACTCCTACTTGTTAATTTTGTGATTTGGGTAATATTTGCTATACTTGTAATTTTGGGACAAAGGGAGTATATAGACTTGGTTTGAGCTGAGTGTTGTAATGGTTTGGGAATGCAATTTGTATCCTTAATGAAAGTTACTTAAGTTGTGTCATAATATATGTTATGCTTGTGAAACAAAAGGAGTAAACTTTAGTTAAGTTTTTAGGCCTGCCGGGTGTGGGCGGCCGCCCAAAAATGGGTGTGCGGCCGCACATCTATCTGAAGGATTTTCTTCTTGGGACAGAGCATTTTGGGCGGCCGCACATCCCTGTTTGGGCGACCGCCCAGTTGTCTGAAAAAAGTTTAGAGTTTTCAACTAAGGGTTTAGAGATCAACCTTGGTCTAGTTTTTGGGTAGTGTCCTAAAGTGCTTAGATGATTGTTGTGGAATGTTAGTAATGGATTAAATGTCCTTTTTATGGACTCTTTATACGGATTCTTTGTGTGCATCTTGTGATGTATTTGGCTTAGTTCCTTCTTGGATTAAATGCCCGGGTTTGTTTAGCAAGTATTTATTACTGTGCTTCTTGTTAAAGTCCAGCTGGTCTTGTTGTGGAGTCAGCCAATGGAAGAATTATAGTGGTACAGGTAAGTCCACTATAAGGTTTTCCATTGGAGCTTGTGAGTCAGGCGGTGGGAGAATTATAGTGGCACACAAGCCAAGTTCACTATAAGATGTCCACTGTGCCTTTTAGTTTCCCCAGTCCAGATTGGCCTTGGATGGGATGAATTGCTCCCTTTGGTGAGTATTTGGTTATGACTTTGTGTCATATTTCCCTCTCTGGTTACTTGGTTCTATTGGTTATGATTTGGTTTTCGGGATCCCGACGGCTTCAGCTATTTATGCTGCTCAGATGGTTTTCTCTGATGGGGTTTCTCAGTTGGTATTCTCATCAGTTATGGTTATTGGTTAAACCTTGGCTTTGGTATCCACCGGAGTGTGGGAAATGTGATAATAAGTGATATATGAGTTGATGTTATATGCTATATGCTTACTTGTTGATATTGTTTCTTTATGATCATCATATCAGCATGTAACGTAGTTGCATTTTAGTAGCTTACTGAGATTTATTCTCACCCTTATTTGTTTACTGTTTTAGATAAAGGCGGGTCCAGGGGATAGGACACTCGGCACGGAGGACGTTGGTTTGGTAAGAGTTGGGACTTGTTTTTGTTGAAGGTTACATTAT
>JAOWBW010000227.1:1148605-1178605 GCA_026119855.1 Campanula takesimana
ACCCAAACAAAATAAACGAATTGATCTGTCCTATTTAAAAAATTTGATTTGTTGGAGGACTTTTTGAGAAATTTTTCCTGTTATAATTTGGTATTAAATGTGTCTTTTTGTTGCAATCTGGTGAAATTTTGGATGGCCCGTTAAAAAACTAACGAAAATAGATTAAAAATGAGACAAGCTTCTTTCAAAATTGCATAATTACCCTTACAATTTAAATTATCTCACTACGCTCCCTAGCTCTTAACGAATGTTAAAAAAACCAACATAAGGAAAAAAATATCCTAAAATTAAAATCTAAAGAGGCTTAAAATTAAAATCTTAGTCGATAATGTAAAATTAAAACCTTAATTGATAATCATCAAGAAAAAATAAACAAATGAAAAATAATACTCCATCAAGACTATAAAAGGCAAAAACAGAAAAGTTGATTTTCAAATTACCCCTCCTCCTGGATCTCCCCTCAGCATATTCTCGAGATTTTCTTTCCTTCCTTTCCTTCTCTATCACCACAACAAACAAGTACAAACATAGGAGGCACAAATCCAAATTTGATGCCGTCGCCGACAAAGCCCTCATCTCCGACGATCTCTTTTTTCTGCCTTGTTCAACCATCCGCCATGCCACCCTTTCCCTCCCCACTACCACCGTCTTGCTTCTCCTTTCTCTCCAACAAGCTTCTTTCTCCCTTTCCCGTTCGATTAATGCCCAGATCTGGGAATTCTTTTTTTTTTTTTTTCATTTCAAATTTATATACCCAAATTTGAGATTTTAAATTTTTTGGATAGAAGTTGTGATGGAAGTGTGCGGCTGTAGTAAACCGGAAATAAATCCATGCTGAGATTTCCAGATATCTTGTAGTTTCGTGGCCTAAATATGGGGTATTGGTTGTATTGCTACCGTTCGGAGCCGCCATTGTTGGATATTGAGTTTGGGGTTTTCCTTCCCAATTGCTCTCAATTTCTGTGGCTATTATGATAATCTGTATGTGTCCGATCGGATTTTGTGGATGGTTTTGATTGGTGGTGATGGTAATGGCAGTATTGGGTGGTGGGGCGGTTTGGTGGTGATTGTGGTGGTGTTGTGCGGTGGATGGTGGATATGAGGTTGCTCAATGACAATGAAAAATATTTATATGTTAGTGACGAAGATGAGTGTTTAACTTCTTATAACCATGATCTTCCATTTTTACCCCAAAAAGAGGCATGTGCAAGTCACATGATGCAATTTTGCCTAAAATTTTTATCTCAAAATTCTTTCTTTTTAACTTACGTTAAGAGTTAAGGGGCGTAGTGTGATAAGTTAAACTGTGAGCTTGTTACGTTTTTAATCCATTTTCGTTGTGTTTTTAACGGGTCATCCAAAATTACACATGATTGCAACAAAAAGACACATTTGGTAATCAAATTGTAACGAACACAAATTAGATAACCAATTGTACCATTTATGACAAACTCAGGTAATTAAATTGCAATTTACCCTAAAAACAATCTCTTTTGTTATTGGCGGCTCCAAAGTGAGCTTTCTAATTGGGCTTATGAATAATGACGACCTTCAAAAACAAATAAGTATAGGAAGGGGCTATTGCCACTACAAAATAGTTTGTTTATCCATTACATTCAATAAATTTTTGGTGGACTAATCAATGACAAAAACTTGTATGAGAACAACATAATCCGTAACATAGTAGAGAGGGTCATTTTTGACCCATGACTCGGGGAAACTCTAACAGCTCGATTTTCAGGTAAAATATTATGCAAGAAGTTACTTATATTTTGATAAGTAAATACGTGCATTGAAAAATCGCCTTACAAAAGAAGCAAAAGAAACTAAGGAGGCCAAGAGCTGAGAGAAGAAGAGAACGCACACTAAAGAGTCCAAAAAAAAAGTTAATTACCTAGCCCCATCTCCCCCAAAAAAATCCACAAAATGGGTAGGAGCACGGGTGAGTACTCATTCATCCAAAAAAAAATAAAGAACTAAGCATAAAAAAAGAGAGCTTATGAGAAGGCAGCGCAAAACTTCTCCTATTCCGCTCTCGCGCAAAACTTCTCCTATTCCGCTCTCGCCAGCCAAAGAGACCACATAACACAATGGGGGACAGCTTCCCAAAGATTTATTTTTTCCCCCGAACACCATACCAAGCATATATAAAACTCTTCACTGAGTTTGGCATAGTCCACGAAATCCCAAACAGGGAGAGCACAATACTCCATAAACCCCTAGCGATATCACAATGTAGCAGCAGATGGTTGACTGTCTCGTCACTCTTCAAACACATACAACAATGATTGACTAATATTATTCCTCTTTTCCTAAGATTATTGATGGATCGATTTTATCATATGTTATCTCTACATTTTCGTTCTCATTTTATTGACTTTTTGATGTAATTTAGAATAGTTTAATGTAATTTTGGTTTAATTGTGTTTGAGGAACTTTGTGAGATTATGTGTGTTTTGAGACATTTTTTTTTAGTGTAATGTGATGTATTACGAAGTCTTAGAGATTTAAAGGATTGAAGACCAAGAATTGATCGAGTCAAAGTCAAAGGTCAACATTGGTCAACCTAGTCAAGGAGGTGAAGAAAAGAAGAAAAGATAAAGAAAGTCAGAAAAGCCTACCAGGCGCCCGCTCGACCAGAACCAGGCGCCCGCTCGTTATGAGTTTTGAATGACCAAAGTTACTGGGCAAATGTGTTGGGTTTCCAAGCAACATGCGCAGCGGAATTAAGCATTTAAAATTTAATAGAAACCCAAAGCCCATAGATCCATTCATATGATTAAGTCAAATACAACAATATGAATACTAGAAAATCTAACCCTTGATGACTTTGAATTGCAACCTTGAATTCGATAGAAGCTTGAAATCTTGATCACGAACAAAGCAAGAATCACGAACTTTGAAGATGATAATTTTCACCCTCTAGTGGTATCCACACGCGAACGAATATCAAGAACACTTGATCTTGGTTGCTAGACCAAATTATGAAACACGTTTTCATAATTAAATATGAACTATATGGAATTTCCTTTGTGCATAATTTGTTCTTCAATCTAAGATCTCTTAGAACAAAATAAAACTCTCTCAAACTCTTTTGAGACTCACACAAAACATTAGCTCTGAGTTATGGCCGAATTCTGATGTTTATACACAAGTAAGACCTATTCCAAATAGGGAACTTGTGTTAAAACCCGTCCAAAATTCGATTCCGAGTCAAATTAGGAATCTGCCCGCGACAGCACTGTGCGGCCGCCCAAACTGAGGTGTGCGGCCCGCCCAAGTTCTTGTGCGGTCGCCCAGCCAATTTGGGCGGTCGCCCAAAGGCCAGAAAAATCCAATTTTTCCAAATTTCCAATATAGTCCTTATTTAGGATTCGTTCTATTGTGTGTGACCCTCTAGAATTATACTAAGTTGGCAATGGGTTCAAACATGAAACCATAAGATATGATTAGGTTCTAGCAAACCGTCATACCTACCCAAATAGTATAACTAGATACAAGTTCGCATTCCTTTCAGAACATGTCATAATCCCTTTGTCCTCGATGTCATTGAACACAAGTCATGGTCAACAAGTCAACTTGTTTTTGTTCAATACTTTCTCGATTCCGAATATGTTGATAATCCAAATGACATTGATCTAATCAATCCATTTGAGTTTGGCCAAACATTTCATCAAAATCATTCCTTCGAGGGGCCCAAGCTTGACATCTCTCCGAAGAGGGACAAATCCATTTGGCTTATTATTCTTCCCTACGTGAATCCAATCATGCCAATCATACCCTTTATAACTACCGTGTTAAGGCAGCGTTTGAATATGTCAAACATAATGTTCATCAAGTGGAAGACTATAATAACTTCATGTCTAAGGATTCAAATGACATAACTAATATGAGATTTATATATGACATCGACCATGACATAAATCTCATACCGCGGGTCATGTCCAGTACCTTGTTCCAAACAAGTACCCATAAATCTAACATGATCATCTCATGACCATTTAGCCTTTATACTAGTGCTTAACAAGCTCTAGGGACGGATATTATTATAAGCAAACATGAGCCATAATAATAATCTCATTATCTCTTTATCATCATGAATAAATGATAACTTATACAACGTTTAACAAACGTGCCTAGGGCACCAACACCAACAATCTCCCACTTGCCCTAGGCCCAATTCCCTAGGTATCCAATACCCATGGACCTAACATGACCATCATGTTTAGCTTTGTGGAAGTCCCATTGTCTGGCGTGTCTGTAACGTTATCATTAGTAAGGTACTTTGCATATATATACGTCTTTTTATCAACAATTTCTCGAACGATAAGGAAAATTCCTAAGTATGTGTTTGGATTTAGGATGTGCCCTTGGTTCCTTTGCTTGATCAATGCACGACTATTATCACTAATAAAGTCTATTGAATTAGCAATACTAGGAACCATCTTAAGTTCACCAATGAACTTCTTAATCCAAACAACTTCCTTTGCAGCATCTAATGCAGCAATATACTTAGATTTTAGTCGTAGAATTAGTGACTGTACTACTCTTCGGAACCATTCCAACTTACAGCTTCACTATTATTTATAAAACTCGATTGCGATTTCTACCATTTTTGTCAGTTTGGAAGCATGCATCCGTGTATCCATATACATCGAGATCATCTTCTATCCCTCCATAGATCATAACAATTCTTTAGTCCTTCTTAAGTACTTTAAGAATTGTTTCACAGCCATCCAGTGATTCTCACCGGTTGTCGGATTAATATCTACTCGTCATGCTCCAAGCATTTAGATATATCCGGCCTAGTACTTATCATGGTATGATGGATCCAATTGCCGAAGCAAATGGCATCCCATTCATTCTTCTCATGCTCATCATTTGTCTTAGGACATTTGAGTCTTTGCATAGAAAACTCCATGTAACATTAACAACCGTCCTTTCTTAGAATTTTCTTTGCGGAATCTTCTAATGACTTTGTCAATGTATGTACTTTGGCTTAATCAATAATCAATTAGCTTCTTCGATCTATCTCTATAGATCTTAATGCCAAGGACATATGCAGTTTTATCCATATTCTTTATTGCGAAACACTTTCTTAACAAAGTCTTTGCAGACTAACGTATAGGAATTTCGTTTCCAATGAGCAATATGTCATCCACATATTTAATTTAAGGAATATCACTATGCTCCCACTAATCTTCTTGTATATACAAGGTTCATCTTCATTATTGATCAAGTCAAATCTTTTGATTATCAAAACGGAGATTCCAACTCCCACAAGTTTGCTTTAATCCATCCAATGGATTTCTGCAACTTTCATAATTTATCAGAATTTTCTTTGACTGTCAAAACCTTTAGGTTGTATCTAATACATCCTTAAGTGAGTTCCCATTGAGGAACACTTGTTTTGACATCATTTTGTCAATTTTCATATTCCAAATATAAACATGTGACTACGAGAATTCTAGTAAATTTCTTTGCTATCATGTAAAATTTTCTCCAAGAAAACTCATTCCTCTCCTTTGGTTTTTACACCTTAGGTTAGAATGATCAAGTTCCAAACTTGAATATTACACATGGGTTGCCTTTTAGATTTCATGACTCCAAGTCATTAATCTAAATATGTGGAGTTGACATTGCATCTTTGATAGATGGTAAATACTTCATTCCAAATGAACTTTACCTCAACACTTTCTATTTCGAAATATCCAATATTTCTTGCAATAGATTGTGTCCTATCACATACGCAAGTTCTTGTATATCTTTGAACGGACTTTTCACGACTCCTTGTGAAAACTTGTTCAACTTCCATCTTAGGTTAAAATATATATTTTCTAGGTCTCGAACCATTCGAGATATATTTTACTCCCACTGATTCTTTTAGAGATAAACCATTTATCTAGAAAAGTATCATCATAATCAACAAACCATTTGTTTCTTATGAGTAAAAATTATATCCTCAAGTTTTCTTAGGATATCCCATGAAAATATATTTATTAGATTTAAATGTGAGTGTGTCCCAGACAACTCCTTTTTCAAAAGGTCTCACCATCTTAAATCTTTGCGAAAGGCAAACCGAGTTTTCTTTCATCTTTTAACCTCTCTTGATGGAATTCAGATTAGTATAATCATAGCGGTTTCAAATACATAACCCCAAAACAAATAACGGAAGATCTATTTGACTTAGTCATCCAATTAACCATATCCAATAAGGTTCTTATACTTCCATGCAGACACATCATTTAAAATGATGTTCTTAGTGAAGTTAATTTGTGAAACCATTTCACAACTTTAATGATGACTGTCAAATTCTTGGTTCAATTATTCGTCATCATGATCCAATCAGAATCTTTGAATAGTTTTACCAAGTATAATAAAAAAAAATTCTTTTAGCGTTGCTTCTTAATGCACCATACACATCAAAATGTATTAGGTCAATTAAGATATTAGCCTTTTACCAATCATAGTAAAGGATGTCTTGGTCCAAGTAATAAGATTTGCATAAATCATGTGATTCCAAATCATATGACTTAAAACTCCGTCCCATGGAATTTTAGATATGCATCTTTTATTTATTTGATCAAAACAATAATGCATAAAGAATTTTAATTATTTATGTTATAGCCTTTATTACTTTGTTCTTCAAGATTAGGATATAAGATTTATTTATATGATAACACAATGAAGTAAATCATAATAAATAAAGCACTTTTCTTATTCCAAACAAGAAATTAATATCCTTCATTATCTTTTAACAAAATAATGTTTTCTACTTCATCAGTAAAGTCACTTTACAAGTGTTCTACAAACAATGTTGCAACCATTGCATCATTACCGTTTGTAGATAAAACTTTACTATAAGTAGTCTTTCATTTTACTAATTATTCTAGTATCCAATACCCAATAATTAAATTTAGAAAGAATAATTTATAACATAAAATTCCCAAGTGGTAGTCCTACTACCATTCCTTTTATTGATCATCCAGAATTTTGACTACAATTCTAAATGGTCAATCCAATTACCATTTTTACCAAATTGCATCAATTAGAGTTATTATTTTAACCATAATTATTTCTTTTAGGTTTGACAACTCTTGTCTTACCTTTCTTTTGGCACTTGGCCCTTTTTCTTATGAACCATGAGCTCTGGAGAACCATTCTCCAATATCTTCATCTTCGCAGTTTTTGGCATGTTAATGCAATTCGAAGAAATTATTATTCATTCTAAACATGTCAATGAATTAAGAATAAAATCCATGGCTAGCTCCAATCCAATTCGACTCCCAAGTTTTTCAAGATGCTCTTTGTAGCCATTATCTTAAGCATGTGAGGTTCCACTTATTACCCTTTACTCCTTTTGCAAGAAGTGAATGCAATAATGGTTTTATACCTCTCTTGCTTAGATTGCTCTTTGAAACATGTAACTCAACTCCACGCCTATTTAATAGGCTTCCACAAGTTCCAAACTTTGTTGGAGTTTAAGAGCACATAATCGTGAGCATAAGACAACTCACATTCCTAGAATCATAATCATGATTCTTGTGATTGTCTACTCCGGCATTAGGTTCTTTAGGAATAGGCCCATCAAGAATGTACAACCCATCTTCTTGCCTTAGAACAATTCTTAGGCTTAGGATCCAATCCATGAAGTTTGTACCATTCTCTATGAAGCTCATCCTTCTAAAGGATTGATCGCAACGAAGTTAGTTTTCATTATCTACAACTCATGCAAAATTTTCCAAAATTTTACAAGTACCAATCTCATTAAAGAGATAAATAATGTATTTTCCAAAAATACTCCCACTAAATTATATAACCTTCTTATACATCCAATGTATAATATAATTTTAAATGGGCTAAGATCCAATTTTAATTTAATTTTGAGTCCACGGAGGCGGACCGCTCAAAACTAATATTAATTAGGTAGACAACCCTGTCAATCATATCCCATATGACTCTTAGATCCTTTTCTGAGATTCTTTTAAATTGGGCTAAGATCCATCTTTAATTTAATTTTGAGTCCACGGAGGCGGACTGCTCAAAATCAAATTAATTAGGTAGACAATTTCTTGTCAATCATATCCAATATGATTCTTAGGGATCCAATTTCAAAAGCATGTTTAATCTCATCTTTGTCTAGGCCCAAAACTGTTTGACGCCTTATTAAGTCCAACCATTTTAAACGTATAGGAACCATTCAATTTAATGCACCTCGCGGAGGCGAACCCACATTAAATTAATGAACCTCATCTTGCTCATTCATGAATAAAATTAATGCACCTCGCGGAGGCGAACCCACATTAAAGTCACCCACGTATTAACAAGTGTCTTAATCATGGCATGGCAAGAGGACTTAAAACTTTCTTGAAGGTTCATCACCATATAGCATACAACACATTTATGAGCACACAAGATAAACATGTTACGCATCAAGTTTAGCCACTAAATTAATCATCATTAATTTAAGCATAACATTTATGTGTCATTAGTTTCTCTATAATTATGAGGATGAGACTATTTCAACTTTGGTTATTATCTCCAAATCAAGACAACAAGAAGTGCGGTCGAACTAAGCCATTAGGCAACCACAATCCCGCACTAATTCAAGAAACCAAGAAAGTAGTCCATGTGGCCGAAACTAAGCAATAGATGGTCTCGATGAACGTAGGCCAATTGCATTCACAATTCCACATGGATCTCCAATCATTGAATCAAGAACTTTGTTTCTCAATTTTAGCAATTATGAACTCTTCATAATTCTAACTTCGTTTTATCTTTGAAACTTTGATTGCGATCAAGTTTGGGAAACACAATCTCGATGAACGTAGATTAGCCATCCAAACCTTGAACCAATCTTAGAATCACAAGACTAAAACAAATAGGAAAATCAAACCCCAAGATCCACACTCAAACCAACTACCCAAAGCCCATTCCAGATCAGCAAGTCTGGTCTGGTTTTGTTACTGGTTCGGTTGGACCTCTCGAAAATTCCAAATTCCAATTTTAACCAAAATCAGAACAGAATCAGTGAACTGTGCGGCCACCCAAACTCTCCTGTGCGGTCGCCCAAACATGTGCGGGCGCCCAGGGAGATTGTGTGCGGTCGCCCAAACGCATCAGAGAAAATTTTGAAGTTCGAAAATTGTCTCAAAATTGTCTTTCCCCGATTATTAAAACCATGATCCAATCAGAATTAATAATCAAACAATTCAGAATCCATCATAATCTTTATTGCGATTAAATCGTGCGATTAAAGTCGTAAAATAAAAACCACATAAAATCACATAACACATAAATATCATATAGTCCAATATTCATATCATGCTTGGCATAAACAATTTATATACACACAACATGATCTAGTATTGAAAAATCAACATGAATGGGGCTCTGATACCACTGTTGGGTTTCCAAGCAACATGCGCAGCGGAATTAAGCATTTAAAATTTAATAGAAACCCAAAGCCCATAGATCCATTCATATGATTAAGTCAAATACAACAATATGAATACTAGAAAATCTAACCCTTGATGACTTTGAATTTGCAATCTTGAATTCGATAGAAGCTTGAAATCTTATCACGAACAAAGCAAGAATCACGAACTTTGAAGATGATAATTTTCACCCTCTAGTGGTATCCACACTCGAACGAATATCAAGAACACTTGATCTTGGTTGCTAGACCAAATTATGAAACACGTTTTCATAATTAAATATGAACTATATGGAATTTCCTTTGTGTATAATTTTGTTCTTCAATCTATCTACTCTTAGAACAAAAAAAACTCTCTCAAACTCTTTTGAGACTCACACAAAACATTAGCTCTGAGTTATGCCGAATTGATGTTTATACACAAGTAAGACCTATTCCAAAAGGAAACTTGTGTTAAACCCGTCAAAAATTCGTTCCGAGTCAAATTAGGAATCTGCCCCCGACAGCACTGTGCGCCCGCCCAAACTGAGGTGTGCGGCCGCCCAAGTTCTTGTCGGGGCCTTGCGCCGGCCCAGTCGCCCAAAGGCCCAGAAAAATCCAATTTTTCCAAATTTCCAATATAGTCCTTATTTAGGATTCGTTCTATGTGTGTGACCTCTAGGATTATACAAGTTGGCAATGGGTTCAACACATGAAACCATAAGATGATTGATTAGGTTTAGTAGCAAACCGTCATACCTACCCAAATAGTATAACTAGATACAAGTTCGCATTCCTTTCAGAACATGTCATAATCCCTTTGTCCTCGATGTCATTGAACACAAGTCATGGTCAACAAGTCAACTTGTTTTTGTTCAATACTTTCTCGATTCCGAATATGTTGATAATCCAAATGACATTGATCTAATCAATCCATTTGAGTTTGGCCAAACATTTCATCAACATCATTCCTTCGAGGGGCCCAAGCTTGACATCTCTCGGAAGAGGGACAAATCCATTTGGCTTATTATTCTTCCCTACGTGAATCCAATCATGCCAATCATACCCTTTATAACTACCGTGTTAAGGCAGCGTTTGAATATGTCAAACATAATGTTCATCAAGTGGAAGACTATAATAACTTCATGTCTAAGGATTCAAATGACATAACTAATATGAGATTATATATATGACATCGACCATGACATAAATCTCATACCGCGGGTCATGTCCAGTACCTTGTTCCAAACAAGTACCCATAAATCTAACATGATCATCTCATGACCATTTAGCCTTTATACTAGTGCTTAACAAGCTCTAGGGACGGATATTATTATAAGCAAACATGAGCCATAATAATAATCTCATTATCTCTTTATCATCATGAATAAATGATAACTTATACAACGTTTAAGAAACGTGCCTAGGGCACCAACACCAACAAAATGAGCGCCCGCCTGGGTATGACCAGGCGCCCGCTCGCTCGTTCCGTACAGATTTTCGGGTTCCTTTGCCAGACGGGTTTTAAACCCATGTTCCCTATTTTTGGCCCTAGTTTTCTCTCTGTATAAATAGGTAGTCTGCAGTACTACTTTTTCTTTATGCTTTTTTTAGGTTTTATTCAAGTTTCAAGGTGTAAACAAGATTTTGGGATTTATTCATCATCAAGCGTTAATCCAGGTTTATGATTTTTAATTATATTCTTGTATTTATTGCTATGTCGATGAGTAGCTAATTTTATTGTTCATGGATTGGGAGTAATAACTATCAAATCTCTATGCTAAGTTGGGCTTAATTAAATATTAATCTTGATCTTGTTCATAAGAATAGAACTTAATTAATTTAAAGATTTCATTAATATGACTTGATATTCTTGGTCTTTAAATCATCTTGGTTTAGATTGTTGCACTAGCGTGGATAATTTTATATATTGAATCTTATCTTGTGATTAGATTTAATTGAGGACCTCGCGGAAATCAAAACAATTTAAGATCAAGTGTTCTTAAGAGCTTAAATTGTTTTTTGTGTGTTGTTGACCTAGTGGAATATTTCACATAGAGATAATAATAGGGTTGCAATCCGGTGACCAGACCGTCCCGACTCTTAAATAAGTGAACGATTTCTTGAACAAGTTTAATAATTTTTTTAATAAAATAGCATAGAGAGGAGATAGTTGTGAACCCCAATCTGTGAATCTTCGTAATCTTGAATTAAATCGTTGTTTGCTTAGTGATCTTTAATTTAGTACTTTATTTTCCTTGTTTAGTAGTTAATTTAGTTTAATCCAAATCAATCAAAAACCCCCTTGGTTCGTTTACACTAATTAAATAAACTTGTTTTTCCTACGAGTCTCTGTGGGATCGACCCTCGCTTTCGCGCGTTACTACTACGGTAACTAGTGCGCTTGCTAAGTATTTATTACTTGGAATTTTATCCATCAATTATCGCCAGTAAGAATTTTCTCCCAAGTTGCTGACCAAAGAAAGAAAGAGACTTTCAGTGGGGCTGCCCATCTCCAGATGCGATTCCATCGAAACGATGGTGGATTCCCAACAAGATAATTATAGAAAGACTTCACTGAAAACTTCCCGCTAGAACTCAAACTCGCGGTCCAACACAAGTAATCTCCACCTTCTGTAGGCTTGGTAGCACATGCCAAAACACCTAGAAAATCGTCTACCAACTCCAGTTCCCAATCATGAAAATTGCGACGAAAACAAGGATTCCAAACGCAATGGCCATCCATTCAATGTAATGGTTGCATCAGCTACTGTGATATCTTTGTTGGAATAAATTTGAAACAACTCAGAAAAGGTTAACCTGAGAGAATAGTCTCCACACCAAAAGTCAGTCCAATAACGAATTTTGCTGCCGTCGCCAACCTTAAACTGGATACAATTTTGAAAGTTGTTCCACCCTTTAGCTATACTTTTCCATACTCCAACTCCATGAGGGAAACACGCCTCTCTTTTGTCATCCACCCATGCTATACTTTGAAAGTTACTTATATATTCCACATGGAAGTACTCAATGACAGTACTGAAAGAGAAGCTCATCACATTGAATTATTAAGAAATCTGAAAATATGTGAATTTTAGTTCAAGCTAAAAGATAATTTATTTTTTAGCAAGTGGTCCTAAATCAAAAAGCACCTGAGAAAATAAAAATTCTCTTCTTAGGAAAGAAGTGAAGCACTTTCTCTGTCACAGATACAACAATTCATAATTAGAATATTACATATGCAGAAAGTGATTTTATCACATGTAGACGTTCGGTTGTTTGCTCCCCGCTATCGAATTCCGAGGTTGAACTTTCACTTCCAGCTAAATCAACAAGCGAAAGCTTGCTATAAGAATTTTCTCCGGTGATCAAATTGTCATAATATAGTGATAATCCTGCGAATCACAGAAAATAAAAAGAGAGACATATAAAACTCTGTTAGGTAAAATTAAGTAATGTGGCAATAAATATTCATGAGACGCCAACCATTAATAGCCTAAATTACACGGGCCACAGCATGCAACATAGTGATTTAGAACTTCCTACCAATGACTACACACTGAAAATCAGTTCCTCCTGCAAGATATATAGAAAATACGTTGGTAACTAGCACATTCTATCCCACATGAAGTGTCCTGCAACCTTCCTAAGCAGAAGGTTATCCATCTTATCCGATTTTTATGCAAGTTACATACCAGCTCAAATGCCAAAAATGTCTTTCTACAGTTCCGTCTTGCAAATATTTACAACTTCACAACGGTAATCAATCAAGGAGCATTAATGTCTACTTAAATAAAAAAAAAAAAAACTGAAATTTCAAGAAGATATGCTAAAAAAGCCTGTGGTGTAGATACATGCTCCCATTAACAAAGAGAAAGTAACCTCCAGAATCCATTGATTTAAGATCCGTCAACTTCTCAAACAAGCAGCTCCATAAAAAAGGGTGCAACAAATGAACTAGAAATTCAGAAGCAACCAAGGATTGCTAGCAGCATGAACCCATCAAGTGAACATCTAATCCCTAAATATTTCTAAAAACTCAATGGCCCCTGAACTGGCATCTCCCAGCTAATGTTTGTGTTCACGTGTAATCAATATCTCACTTCAACAATCCAACAAGAAAACATATAGTTTCCAGGTACTAGTACTACTCATGGCCCCTGAACTGGCACCTCCCAGCTTAGCTTAAGCCCCTAATCCTGAAACATTGTTATTCTTCTACGTAACTTTAGCATTTCCTTATCTGTAAAATTCAAAACTGAGAACAAGTAGCAATTATTGAACCCTAATTTCTTGCTGATATTTATCAGATTTGACTCGAATTTCTAGCCAAAACATTGGCAACATGTTTTTTAGAAAATTGCAGCGCACCACTATTTAGGTATATGTGTGTTCATAACGTCTAAAAAAATTCTATTAGAAAAGAGAATAAAAAGTTAGACTTTAGGTGTCCCATATTGATTAAGTGCATTGTATCTAGGGAAAAAAAAAAACACGTTTCTTGAATGTTCTGGCGCCAACAAGAAAGGTAGAACTACAAAAATAAATGTTATTCTTGTGGTGTACATTTTTGTAGCGTCGTGTTGTTATATTTATGGGAAAGCAGAGGCGGGAGACGAGGAAGGTGAAGGTGGAGAAGGACCGGAACTGACTAAAGAGGAAAATGCAGTCTTGATTATGTCAGACTTGTCAGAGATGGAAAATATGAAACATATATGTTATTGTTGTTATTTTTGGCTGTTGGATTGTTGATCTTTGTTATAGATGCAAATTTGATTTGTTATGAAACTATGTGTATATCATATGGCATTCACATTGAAAGCATGTATGTATGTTAACTTTTTGTACCACAATCTTCTGAACTGTTCAAGATTGAACATGAGCAATTGAGATAGTCTGTCCATTCTGGTTTTCATTTTGATTTCATTATTTCAGTTTACCAACTAAAACTATAATTTTGGTCTACCAAAATAATAGTACTTTTGATACGCGGGTCGGGTCCGGGTTGCATTATCTTCGTGTCGGATGTAGTATTCAGTAATGTTTCTCTTTTTGGGTTGGTTTGCGTTTGGGATGTTGTCCATAAGGTGAAAGGATAAGATCACTTTTCCGAAGCTGAAGCTGAAGAGACTTAAACCAGAATCCCTAGTGGAATCTGAGGGTTCCTGAACAGAGCAACCAAAGTGTTTCATCTCATTAGGAAATTTTACGAGAAAAAGGAGGGATTGTTATTCGCACTGTCGCTCTAACCAGTTCCAGTGGCTAGTTAACTATTCTTGGTGGTTGGGGTCAAAGATTAGACGGGTTAAATTTCTCAGCCATTAGTGGCTTCGTTCATACAGAAAAGATGTGTTGTAGAGTGTGTGGACAAGAAACCAATGGGCGATAGATAATACAAGACTCTTCCTCTAGTCTTTTATTCTACTGCTTTATTCATCGCCTTATGTACATTACAACTAATCTTCACCATTTACAGTTTACAACATCATCACAGAAAAGGAATGTAGATCATGAGAGACAACATTACACATCCACACCATCATGTAGCAATCCTCCAGTAGTGTGTGTGGAATTGCAACAGTAACTAAACTTTTTTCTTGATTAGCAGTTGTTAAATTAGGATAAAAAGAGAAGAAAATAACCAAACAAAAGTAGTTTAATTCATGTATGTACTAATAAATCCAGGGAACAAACTTAAATAATAGGAGTTTTACATACTGATCGACACAATGGACATGAATCCGCACGACAAAGAAACCACTTAAAGGCACAATCTTTGTGGAACAAATGGGAACACGGCATGCTCACAATCTGATCTCCTTGACAGAACCCCTCCAAACAAACATAGCACTGATACTCACCGCACCTTCTTCCCTTATAGAAAAAGATTCTTATTGCAGCAATAACTTCTGACAATTCATCAGTTTGATCCGATCCATTTGTTGAAACTTGCATCATCATCTTATTTATTTGATGGTTTTTAAGAAAGCCCAAAATGTCACGAAGCTCAACTTCCAAATAGTCCTTCTGAGCATCATGTAATCTTGGTTCTCCTAATTCCTCGTCACCTTGTAATTTGAAACCACCTCTACCAGTTTCTTCTTCTTCTCCGGCAGGCAGGATTCCGGCTGGCGTACCACCAACAAGCACAAATTTCCGCAAAACTTCAACGACGAACACGATCCTGATGGTGGGACTACTCGAGTCGATCATATTATCATTGCTTCCTTTAAAGCTGAAGCAGCTGAGAAAGTCGTTGGTTATCAAATCGGCTAATCGTTTGGCATTGTCTGGATCGAAGAGGTTTCTGAGAGAAACCTGTGTGTTAAACATCAATCTGAAACTATCAGGATCAGAGAACCAATCGTAATTGAAAGGGATTAAAGTATACAATGGGTACTGAGAGCCAAAGTGGTGGCTTTTTTTACGACCCATGCTCAAGATCCGTTCATGGCTAGTCGACGCTTTTACATACTCAACAATGTCGACTACTTGCAATAAACAGACGAGCCTTGGGAGTTCGACGAGGTTGTCATCATCGCCGCTGCCGTTCCACCTGACCACCTTCACTGTTGCGTTAATGAAAATTCAGACTGCATCTTCTCTCTGTTGGAATTGTGTTTTTGAAAATTGAGGTTTGACCGACTTTGACCAATAATTCCATTAGGTTCCATTTTGTGTAAATGGAAATAAATTGCATATTTGTAATCTACGTTTGGAGTAGATTAGTGTGGTATACTCCCTCCGTCCCGATCGACTTAGGACAATTGGTCCCGACACGGGGATTAAGGAGAACTATTATTTTAAGAGGAAAGAGAATGACTGGAGGATGTGTTGTGAGTACGAAAAAAGTAAATAGGAGAGAGAATGAGTGGGTGGAATAGTGAATGGATTGTTGTTGTGAGTATGACAAATGGGTCCCATTAAATATTAAAGTAATATAAACTTGCCATTTAGGGATGTCCTAAATGGAGTGGGACGCCCAAAATGGAAATTTGTCCTAAGTCGGGTGGGACGGAGGGAGTATTTATTTTCTCAAAACCAATTCCGGGTGAATGAGAAATTAATATCCAAAGTAAGCAAGTTGAAGTAGGTAAATGAAGAGTTGGAAATGTGGAAAGTCATGTATCCCACATTGGTTGGAAAATGAAAAAGATGAGAGTATTTAATATAGCTCATCTAAGAAGGTTCCAATCAAGTGTGGACTTGGGCTTCCAAGCTTACGTGATCCATTGGGCCAACCATGCTAAGCTAGTGGGCAAGTGGGATAATTTTGGGCTAGCCCAAAATTGACCCGCGAAGGGCGCACTTCGTATCGATCACTGGGAGCTTAAATTTTTGACAAGGGTGGGCTCGATGGTGGTCCGGATGGGATTAGGGCCATGGGTCGTGATGGTTCGATGTTAGGCGACCCGCGCCTGTTCAAATAGGCAGGTCGGGAGTTCTGGGTCGATCCATCCAACCAACAGATCTCCTCCCTCCATCCAGAACCCGATCTAACGGCTGAGATCCATTGGGTGCCAATTGTGATTGTTGATAATAGCTACCACAACTCTTCAATATCTATATAAAGCCCCTACCAGGTTTGACATTCTCATTCCAATCACAACTCAGTCATTCAATCACAATTGAATCATTCACAAATCACTCTCTCTTCACTTCAGAAGTAGAGGAGCACATATTTAATGGATTTAACGAACTCGGTTAGATATTTAACTGAATTCGATGGAATTTTGTTAGAATCAAAGGAATTCTCAAGGCATCTGCTAGAAGACCGATCATCTTGTTGCATAAGTTTTTCTTCAAAGTCTGGAAGTATCAAACACAGTTGTGTTCGCCAAATCCTTAATTTGAAGTGCTTCTATTAACGATTGTAAAGTCGTTTCATCTTGAAAGAAGATTGCCGCAGACCGTTAGCACCAGTGCGGGGCAATATCTTCTTGCGGAGATTGTGTCCAACACAAGACTCGACTTCAATTATTGCCCGGTTTGATTTAATATATGCATTTATAATTTATCCTTATTTTCTGCCTCGTTAATTATATTGTGGTTCATTTTATATTTGTCATTATCGTTAAGTTCAAGAAAACCATTACTATTGTTATACAATTTTCTTAACAATCGCAAGAAGATATTAACGTTTTCTTGAATGTTTTGACAAATGCGAGCCAATGATGATGGACAACCGAAGGACGTTATCGTTCGAGATTTAACGAGAAGAATGACAGTTTCTAAGGAAGGATAACTAGAAGAGCATTAACGAGAAAGATAACAAGAAGGGCAACAATATTTACACAAGTGATTCAATGACATTATTGACAACATGGAGCAGACTTACAAATTGAATAAATTAGTGGAAGAAGATTAAATATCCGGGATAACCACCCTATGTCTAAAGAAGTTCGT
This sequence comes from Campanula takesimana, assembly GCA_026119855.1. Taxonomy (NCBI): domain Eukaryota; kingdom Viridiplantae; phylum Streptophyta; class Magnoliopsida; order Asterales; family Campanulaceae; genus Campanula; species Campanula takesimana. Next base: position 1,166,427 of record JAOWBW010000227.1, read on the forward strand.
GGAAGAAGATAATCTGGCTATCCGGGATAACGAGCCATGATCCGCAAAGGCAGATATCCAAAAGGCATAAATTCTCATATGTCCAATGTATATATTGAGTGGGCTAAGTTATGTCGTTACCTAGATAAATGTCTCGTGGGGACATCCAAAGAGTTGTGGAACTTTTGGTAAGAACCTTTAAGGTTCAAGAAACCGGTTCCAAGATCTGGTACAGATGTGGAAAACTCGTTCACTTAACATGGACAACATGAATCAAAGCCAACGTCATCGAAAGGTTGAATAGGCTTGATTGAGCATTTATGGGGTTTGAAGCCAACTTAATAAGTTGAAGGTCAACCCAAGAGAATGGTGGATAGACGCTAGGACTACCCGCCATATATGTTCTGATAAGGAGAGCTTCTCATCATACACTCCCTTAAATGAAAGGAAGGTGTACATGAGAAACTCTACTACTTCTAACATCGTGGGACTTGGAAAGTTGTACTGAAGATGACTTCAGACTAAAAACTGACTCTCGTGAATGTGCTGCATGTCCCAGACATTCACAAGAACATAGTTTCCAGATCGCTGTTCAGCAAAGCTGGATTTAGACTAGTGTTCAAGTCAGATAAATTTATACTGACCAAGAAATGTTTGTTTCTTGGAAAATGGTACCTTGCCTGGATGCGAAGGACATTGGTGTTTCTTATGTTTACCTTTGGAAGGTTATAATTTATGGCTTGATAAATTAGCTTACGACGTTAGTGAGTCAAGAATTAATTACTATGAATGAATTCAATTCAACTAACATGTGTGAAATTTGTGTGAAAGCGAAAATTACGAAGTCATCATTTTCTTTGGTAATAAGAAACATGACACCTCTTGATTCAGTGCAAACTCGAGGTGCGGAAAAAGTATTTAATTACTTTTATATGGCACAAGATATTACTTTGAATATCTTTTGAAAAAATTATGATGAAGCCTTGGAGGTTTTCCAGACTTATAAGAATAAAGTTGAGAATCAACTTAATGTAAAGATTAAGAAGATTCAAAGTGATAGAGGAGGAAAATATGTTGCTTCTTTGAAAACTTATCAGGCATAATCTACCAAACGTCAGCACCAGATACACCTTGGTCTAACGAAGTAGATGAACGCAAGAATCATACTCTTAAGGAGATGATAAATGCAATGGTCAAGCTTACCCGAAAAATTGTGGGGGTAAATCAATACTCCTTACAACTACATTCTTAATAAGATACCCAAGGAAGGGATTGATAAAACTCCTTACGAATTATGTAATAATCGAAAGATGTTTTAGAAATACCTTAAGTGTGGGGGTATGGGCAAAAGTTAAAATATTTAAGCCAAAGATGAGGAATTAGATATTCCTTTAGACCATATTTTCTAGTAAGAGAACATATGTAAGTGCAAATAGTTCATCTTAAAGAAGACGAACCTAGGCACATTTTGTGGACAAAGAAGATAGTCTTTTGGTCCTTATTTTCTATGGTAGAAAATTAAATGCAAACTATTAAAGAAATTTACTAACAGTTAAATAGTTCATCATATGTACAATATTTGAAAGTTGGTTGATCTTCCTCCGTAATGCTAACCGTTGGGTTGCAAATTGGTCCTTAAAGGGAAATATTGAAAGATGAATCTAAAGAAGGAAATTTTGAAAGATAGATCCTGAAAATGTATACTTTCAATAAGAATAATCAAGAGTGTCATAATTTCAAAAGATAGATTTCTAAAAAGAAAATAATCTTGAGAAATAAACTCTGAATCTGAAAAGGCAGATCTCTTGAAAATTGAATCTCGAAAGATAGACTCTCGAGATATAGAATCTGAAGAGATAGATTCTTAAAATGATAGACTCATTAATGGTAGAGTCAGATAAATTCTCATGAGACAGACTCTCGAATAAGTGGATTCTTGAGAAGTCTAAAGAAGGTAGAATCTTGAGAGGTAGACTTTGTAAGGTAGATTCTTAAAAGGTATACTCTAGAGAGGTAGACTCTGAAATTCAGACCACTTAGAGATACTGACTACTCGAGAAATCAGACCGGTACAGAGATGCTGACCACTCGAAGAAACTAACCGCTAGGAGAATTTGATCACTCAAAAAGACTGATCATTCTAGAAAGACTAAAAGTCTAAATGGAATTGTAATCCATCACTGAAAAGGTATAATCAAGCTACTTGGAGTACTTAAAGATATACATGTGATTACGGATTACAATAGATGAGATATTCAATAGTATGGAAAGGATATACTGATCGAATATCAGACACTAATAAACTCCAAAGTGAAAATATGTTCACGATAGATGGAGGAGCAGTGTCAATGAAACCTTCCAAGACAACATGGATAATTCGATTCAGGGAATTTCACTTAAGGATAAGATGAATGGTCTAATAAATTCTTGAAAAAGATTCCTTGTTGGAATAAGTTTATGCATATATGTCCTAAAAGCATTGTGATGACAATGAGAAATAGGAAAAATGCATAGAACAGTATGGTAAGTCTAGACATAATGGTTAAATACACAATACCATAAAACAATTTATCTCAGATAGGATTATCATAATCGGTTATGTGAAGTCAAAAGCGGATCTGTATACCAAAGGGTATGAATAAGAGATCAAATTGTTTAGTAAGGGGAATGAGTTTAAAACCTACACAAACAACGAAATCCATAGTGGACACTCAACCATGAGAAATGGAGATCCCAGGACCTTGGTTCAATGAGACAACTAAATTATGGATATTCTAGTAGTGCACTTGAAACCTATTATAACCTATTCTCAGAAGCCATCAAGTGCTAAAAGTAAAACCCTGATGACGTGTGGTGAGGATAAGCTTAAAGCTTTTAATGATTCATATACTTAAGTGGTGGAGTATGCAGGTTACTCTTTATAGGAGATCACCTATATAAGTGAGAGGTAATAAGGCCGTTTCTAATGAACACTTATGAAGAGATACGGTCCAGGGCCAAAATGGACACAACGTGAGAACAAAAACGTGTTAGAGCTATTATTGTGTAAGTACTATTGTCTTGGTATACACTCTACAGTCACCAGTTCAAAGCATCGCGCTACTGAATGGCTAGTATATCCGATAGTATTTTACTAAGGAAGGTTCAAAGCCAGAAGCTACCTATCCTGATGCAATAATGGTTCGCCGAAACTTCCAGACGAGTCTGCATTCATGCAGCATTAATTTTTTTCATTCATGTGGGGGATTGTTGGAATTTTGTTTTGGAAAAGTGAAGTTTGATCGACTTTTGACCAATAATTCCATTAAGTTCCATTTTGTGTAAATGGAAATAAATTGCATATTTGTAATCTACTTTTGGAGTAGATTAGTGTGGTATATTTATTTTCTCAAAACCAATTTCGGGAGAATGAGAAATTAATGTCCAAAGTATGCAAGTTGAAGTAGGTAAATGAAGAGTTGGAAATGTGGAAAGCCATGTATCCCACATTGGTTGGAAAATAAAAAAGATGAGAGTATTTAATATAGCTCATCTAAGAAGGTTCCAATAAAGTGTGGACTTGGGCTTCCAAGGTTAAGTGGTCCATTGGGCCAACCATGCTAAGCTAGCGGGCAAGTGGGATAATTTTGGGCTAGCCCAAAATTGACCTATGACCCGCGAAGCGGCGCGAAGGGCGCGAAGGGCGCGAAGGGCGGTTTAGGGTGCACTTTGCACTTTGTATGTACGCATCGGTCGCTGGGAGCTGTGGAGCTTAAATTTTTGACAAGGGTGGGCTCGATGGTGGTCCGGTTAGTTCATGGTCTGGAGCGGATCGGTTGGGATTAGGGCCATGGGCCGTGATGGTTCGGTGTTGGGCGACCCGCGCGTGTTCAAATAGGCAGGTCTGGAGTTCTGGGTCGATCCATCCAACCAACAGATCTCCTCCCTCCATCCAGAACCAGATTTAACGGCTGAGATCCATTGGGTGCCAATTGTGATTGTTGACAATAGCCACCACAACTCTTCAATATCTATATAAAGCCCCTACCAGGTTTGACATTCTCATTCCAATCACAACTCAGTCATTCAATCACAATTGAATCATTCACAAATCACTCTCTCTTCACTTCAGAAGTAGAGGAGCACATATTTAACGGAGTTAACAAACTCGGTTAGATATTTAACTGAATTCGATGGAATTCTGTCAGAATTCAAAGGAATTCTCAAGGCATCTGCTAGAAGACCGATCATCTTGTTGCATAAGTTTTTTCTTCAAAGTCTGGAAGTGTCAAACACAGTTGTGTTCGCCGAAATCGTTAATTTGAAGTGCTTATTAACGATTGTAAAGTCGTTTCATCTTGAGAGAAGATTGTCGCAGACCGTTAGCACCAGTGCGGGGCAATATCTTCTTGCAGAGATTGTGTCCAACACAAGACTCGACTTCAATTATTGCCCGATTTGATTTAATATATGCATTTATAGTTTATCTTTATTTTCTGCCCCGTTAATTATATTGTGGTTCATTTTATATTTGTCATTATCGTTAAGTTCAAGAAAACCATTACTATTGTTATACAATTTTCCTAACACTCTCTTTCTTCCTTTTCCAAGTCAAACACTTTGAGGTGGGTGGAAATTAAATAAAGATGATAGAAAATCATATTCCGGTAAGGAGAAGGAGATAAATTAATAAAATTAAATAAATAATTTCGATTCCGGCGAGGATTAGGATAAGCGATGTTCCCGTGCTGTGGACGGGAAACACTAATTGCGGAGATGGCCTAATGGGCTGCCTGCTTGGAGCTTGGCCCATTTGAGTTTTTTTCTTTTTGTTTTCAACTTTGAGTTAACCTTTTCTTTTCTTTTTTCAAAATAAATGCTCCCTCCCTCGGTCTCAAAATATCTTCGTCTTTGCCATTTCTTATTATATCATTTGTCATTTTTTATTGCCTCATAAAGTTTTTTTCATTTCTACATTCTCGGTTTTAAAGTGGATAAACACAATATGGCTAGTGAATGGAGTGTTTTTATCTTCACAAAATTTGAACACAAAATTTTGGGGGAAACTAGTTTCCCCCTAATGTTAAAAAAAGACTGGTTTTGGTAAGGGGAAACCGACACACACATAGCGGGATAGCGGACCGGTATTGAAACCCACGTTTTGACCCGGTTTACTAAATTGGTAAACCTAATCGCAAACCTTCACTCTCTCAAAAACACACAACGCCGTTCTCTCTCTCTAAAACCGGTGAAGGCTACCTTTAACCTTCTAATCTTTTGTTCGTTTTTTACATTTTGAAGTAAAATTTGTTTGATTCTCATTGCGTCGTTCGTTAATTTCACTCTATTTGACGCAAACTACCATTTGATTTAAAGCAAAATAACGAGGAAAAGCGTAGTCAAGCCAGGGTGTGATGGAGGTATGTATTGATTTCAAGTTTTTCCGCTTGATTCTCACTCTATTTTGTTCGATTATTGTGTTGATTTTAAGCCTTTTTTGTTCAGTTTTTGTGATGCTTGATTAGGCATTTTGAGTTTGGTATTTGGTACTCAGTGATTTGAACAAGCAAAAGGAGTATTTGTTGAATAAAGTTGAAGACTTTCCGGGAATCAAACATGATCACATTGACAAGATTGTTGGGAGCAAAGACAACGAGAAAAAGAAGAGGAAGAAAGCTGGTAGTTCGACTGCAACATATATGTTAGACAAACTAGGTCTAGAAAGTGTGTTAATCAGTGAAATTGTAACGTTTTGTTTTGAAATACAAACTTATTATTTTTTAAGTCCAAACTTATTATTTTAAGTTATTAACTTGTTGTTTTTTAAACATGTGTATTAAGTTGTATTATAAGCTCATGTTCAAAGTGCTTGTTTCAAAAGAAATTGCATGGTTATTATAATACCAAGTTTGTCTGTTAAAACACGAAGTTACACTACTAAAACACCAAGTGTAAATCTGATACAACAAAACTTGATTAACCACCAGGCTGCACTAATAAAACACCAAGTTACTGTATTAAAACATAAAGTTACTATACTAAAACACCAAGTTATATTATCAGTTGATGTTCAAAATGCTTATTTCAATAGAAATTGCATGGTTATTATAATATCAAGTTTGTATGTTAAAACACCAAGTTACACTACTAAAATATCAAGTATAGATCTGATACAGCATAACTTGATTATTATCAGACTGCACTAATAAAACACCAAGTTATTGTACTAAAACATAAAGTTAAAATACTAAAACACCAAGTTACAATACTAAAACAATACAACCTACTATACTAAAACATCAAGTCACAACACCAAAACACCAAGTTACTATACTAAAACAACAAGTTACACCAAACCAATTATATTTCAATTACAACAGTTTGAACATCTATATTTCAATTTGAGCAGCAAACGACCACATGATTCAAATTAAGTGTAGATTTGGTGTTTTTGAGCCAAATGAAGATATACATCTCTTCCAATTGATCTTCATTATCTTTTTCAATCTCACTCTCCTCTAATTCAATAACATCTGTGATCTACTATCTCCATATCCATCTTCATCTTCTATAAGGAGAAAATCAATTTCAATAAGATCAATTAGCTCATTTGAATATCAATTTCAAACAGAAAAAATGTGATAACTGATGAACAAACTCTTAAGGATTCATACCTTTTTAATCGTTTTTTTGAAGCTCCTTTCCTCTGCATTGGCGACGGAGAGAGAGAGAGATGGCGGAAGCTGGGAAAACTCAGCCGAAAAGATCGCATATTTTACCCTATACTCCTGAACCGTGATTTATATATAAACCGGTTTTTCCTATACCAAAACCGGTCTTTTTTTAACATTAGGGGGAAAGTTTCCCCCAAAACCAACTCAAATTTGAATAGTCACCAAAGACTGTTTTAGAACGGAGGGAGTATTAAAAAAAAAAAAAAAAAAAAAAAAAACGTCTCAAGAAAAAAGCCCCTCAGGGTTATCTGCATTTATCCTATTTGGGTGAAATTTAGTGGAGGTTGATTGGAGCCTTGTAGGGATGTCCAATCAAGATGTTCCACGAAGGATATGTTTATGGAATCCATATCAGCTGAGTTATGGTTAAATAATCAAACTGTCATTTGATTACGGGGAAATTACAATTTGGTTACTTGTGTTTGTCATGATCTTTTAATTGGTTATTCAATTTGCATTAGTTACGGTTTGTTACTGATTGTGTCTTTTATTTGCAATCAGGTGAAATTTTGGATGACCCATTAAAAAACTAACGAAAATGGATGAAAACGTAACAAGTTTCTTTCACAACTGTAATGATTACCCCTACAATTTAAATTATCTCACTACGCCCCCTAGCCCTTAACGAATAGAAACCTGAATCCCGAACCAGATTTCAAAAAAAATTACAAAAATAAAAAAAATAAAAAATCTCAAATTTGGAATTGATTTAATTTAGAAATTTCATTAAACCCCTTAATATTTCTAATATATTGTAATTAAAAAATAAATCAAAAATTAACTTACTGATGTATTATATTAACAAGGCAGTGTCCAAGTTTTACTTAGAAATGAATCTGCACGTCTCAAGATTTAGATTGGAAATATCGTTGTTGTAAGTTAAGCATTGGAACTGCTATTGAAATTTTGAATGAGTTTCCTGACTTTGTGGAGTGCCGTCACTTTTTTAATTGTGAATGAAATTAAATTTATCGTTCACTCAAAAAAAAAAAGAGGAAAAAAAAGAAAGAAACAAAAAGTAAAAGAAACGGTAAAAAAGGGAAAAAAAATAGAAGAGGTGGTCTCCCATGAGAACAAGGGGATCCGTCTCATGTATGAGACAGGTCGCCCCATGACCCATGGGGCATGACCCGCCACGTGGCAGCCTCCCATAGGTCCCAAAAAAAAAAATTGATTTTTTATATTATTTTTTCGGCTTTTCCGTCGTTTACCAAAAGTAATAGTTACCATACTTAATGTAATGACTGTATACATATAAAGTAACATTGTTCATAAGTAAACGTAACACCTGTTTTACAAAAACAAAAGCTCGTTTTACCCATTTTTCAAATGTAATACTAACTATAATTACATGTAACCCAAACAATATCTAAATGTAATTATCATTTATACTGAAATGTAATAATGCTTTTGCAAAAATGTAAAATATTGTGTATTTTGATTTAATTTTTTGAAAGAAAGTAACATTTGAAAAGTAACAACTCATATATATGAATGTAATTGTTTGTACAAGTAAATGTAACACTTTAATAAAAGAAATTATAACATATTTCTATAGATAATGTAATATTTTTACATGTAACACTAATCAAGTGTTTTTAGCTCTAAAAATGTAAATGGTTGAATTATTACTTTTTCTATACATATGTGTTACAATTATGTATAAACATTATTACATATAAGTAACACGTTCGTTACATTTTAGTTGTAATAAGTATTACTTTTGGCAAACGAAGAAAACATAGAAAAAAAACACTGCTACTTTTCTGTATATATGTATTACTTTTATGTATACAAACTGTTACTTTATATGTATACAGTCATTACATTAAGTTATAGTAACTATTACTTTTGACAAACCGAAAAAACCAAAAAAAAATAATATAAAAAGCAAAAAAAAAAAAAAAAAGGGCCTATGAGAGGCTGCGGTCCTGGAGCCGGTTCAATGGGCCGGGTCAGGCGGGTAAAAAAAAACCGTCTCATCTCATGGATGAGACGGGTTGTGCATTCCGCACGCAAGTCTTTGTCAAAATAGAAAACCAAACTACACCTAGAGGAATCCAAAAAATCTGTTATTCAAACCTCCTTTTGTCCACGAACCCGATCTTACCCCAAGCTTTTCCTCCGGCAACCTAGCACCGCCCATAATCCTCTCCTCCTGTCGCCTTTAACTATCCCTTCCTTTCCATATCTAACTCTTCTCTCCCCCGCCGCTCAATCTTTCGTCTATCACTATCTCTCAAATTCGATTACATGTATGTGCGTCTTCGTGTGCGTGTTTGATTTATGTGTGTGTGTGTGAGAGTGTTTGTCTATGTGTGCTTGACTCTCTGTGTGCGGGATTGTCGATTGATTTTTCGTGTGCATCTATTTTCACTGCTTTGGTTTGAAATTGAAGGGATATGGTGGATTTGGGCTTTTTGAAATATTTGAGGGTTTTTTCTTTTTTTAATTTTTGGGCTTTGAAATGAATTCTTTGATGGTTATGTTTAGACAGTGTTGTAATGTTGTGGTGATGGTGAAATACTGGTGGTGGTTGATGGTTAGATGGAGGTGGCGACAGTATGGTGGTGGTGGTTTTGAGCGGTGGAGATTAGTGGTGGTGGGTGATTTTGTATTTCTTTGGTTTAATTCATTGCTTTAATTGTTTAGATTAGGAAAACAATTGAAGTGAAAAGACTTATGTTGGCATATAATTTTATTCATAGTGGTGGCACAGCTGCGACGGCGACAAGAAGGAGGTGGTGTTGGTTTTTAAGTGGTAGTGGTGGGTGGTTGTGCAAAAGGTTTAAGATGAAGGGAAATGCATGTGTATTTTTCTTTATATTAGTTTTTTAACATTCGTTAAGAGTTGGGGTGTAATGGGATAATTTAAGCTGTAAGGGTGATCATTGCAATTTCGAAAAAAAAAAAAAAAAAACTTGTTACGTTTTTCTTCCATTTTCGTTAGTTTTTTTTACGGACTATCCAAAATTACACATGATTGAAACAAAAAGACACATTCACTAACCAAATTGTAAGAAACACAAATTGGATAACTAATTGAAACATTGCGACAAACTCAAGTAACTAAATTGAAATTTGTCCTTTGATTAGTGATTTAAAAAATTGGCAACATAAAACATAGAAGTGTCTCATTTTACTACGTATTTGAAAAATGAGTTTCTCTAACGAGGTTCCGGCAAAGCGGAGCTGGTTTAATCATGAGTTGGTTTTGGGGGAAACTAGTTCCTCCATAAGTAATAAAAAGTCATGTTTTTTTAACCCTTCTTAAAACCTAAAAGGCCTAAACCCTAAACCTTAAACCCTAAACCCTAAACTTTAACCCCTATAAAAACAAGACTTTTTATAACTTATGGAGAAACTAGTTTCCCCCAAAATTTTCTCTTTAATCATAAATCAGCTATTGATGATGAATTATTCAATTTATTATATTTGCTGTTTTGTGCCTTCCAAACTCCTAATTGTATTAGTACTCTTTTGAAATAAATATCATAGTTGGCAAGTTAATGTATTTAAGTTTTTAGTTATGTTTTTTTTGATTGCCCCACTCTATTCATATGAGTAGAGAATTTTCTATGACATATTACAATGTTTGTGCCTATTAGAATGAGTAGTGTATGAAAATCACCAAACTTATACTCTATTTATAGTAGGGCAAATTGCAACTTGGTTACCCATGTTTTACCAATAGTTGCAATGTGGTTCTCAACAGTGTAAAAGTTGCAACCACATAGCCAAGTTTGTCATTTTGTTGCAATTTGATATAAATTCCATTAAAAACGTAACTCCTGTTAAAAACCTAAGACACGTGCATCGCACGTGAATTTAAAATGGCAAAATGGACATTTTCTTCTCTCTGTGTTATTCGTACAGAATATGGGTGTGGTCATGTCTTTGTTGTTCTTCCAAATTTTGCTTATTAATTTATCCCCCAATTTTTCTACCAAATTCTTATGTCCAAGTCAGTCAAGAACCGGCCGAGCGTTGGTAATAACAGTGGTGGTGACGGCGATGATAGTGGCGGTGAGTGCATCCGGGGAAATAGTTCAAAGAAGTCAAAATTGAAGAAGTAGACGAAATTGCAGCCGATTTAAAATTTTCAAATCTGGTAAAAATTACCTTCATTTAGAACTCCAACATCAATGGAAGGAACAATGATATGCCCAGGTAGGGGTGTCAGCGGTTCGGTTCAAACCGCGGTTTGAGACCGAACCGAACCAAACCGTGTGGTTTGGTTTGGTTTTTATGCTTCCGTGGTTCAGCTTGGTTTGAAAATATCACAAACCGTGCGGTTCGGTTCGGTCTGCGGTCTGACTCTTATAAACCGACCAAACCGAACCGAACCAAACCGTATCAGACCGAACCGCAAAACCGAACCACGGAACCGAACCGCGGAACCGAACCATGGTCTAAACCGACAAAACGAACCATGACATGACCATTTGTATCCACCTCATCCTTCTCCCCCTTTCTTTTCTTCTCAATGTGGGAAAAATGTACTCACTCATATCTCAGTCTCACCTTGTCACTCCAATCCCCTTTTCAAAATAATCTCACCCTTTTTACCTACTAATTCATCAAATCAGTAATCCGTTGCTGTTAAGATCGGGAGGGGAGAAGTCGTTTTTGAGAATTCCACCATTGAAAACGACGAGCAGTGCGAAGGTTTTCCGACTGTCCTGTATGTTCATTTAATTTTTATTTTCACCCAAATACTGATTCAAACCCTAACCCTCTCTTTCTACATGACTTTCTAATTGTTCATATTGTTGTATCAGATTGCTTTGCTTTACCCCTGACGAGTAGTTTACATGATTTTACTTCCCCATTTTTGATCTTTCAGATAATAATTGTGCATCAGCGAGTATATATTCATGGATTGTGGTGGTGGTGGTGGTGGTGGAAAGAAGATGAAGAAAGCAAATGTGGATAGGATCAGTAGCTTGCCGGATGAGATTCTTTCACACATTCTCTCCCTCCTTCTGACTAAATGCGCAGTTGGAACAAGCATTTTATCAAACAGATGGAAGTACCTTTGGACCTGTATCACTTGCCTCCACTTTGAAGCTAATAACTCTTATTATTCTTCTTATTACTTTGATGATTCCTCTGAAGAAGACGAGGAATCTTATCCAGTGAAGGTTATCAATTTTCTCAATCATGTTTTTGCCAGTTGCAGTTCGTCGAGCATTGAAAAGTTGATTCTGCATTTGTACCACTACATGGCTGATGAATTTCCTGTTGAAGCTTGGATTGATGAATTTCCTGTCAGTGAAATGGATATTCGACTGGAGATGGAGGAGGAGAGGGAAGTGATGAATTTGTGCAGAAAGAGAAAGAAAATGAATGGGAAGGGGGGAGAAAGGGAAATGGAGAAGTGGATATAAATATGAGGTGGGATGAAAGAAAGGGAAAGGGAGAAGTGGATATAAATATGAGGTGGGTGCTGCTATTGGAAAAAATAGTCAACTGGCTAAATCAATT